>JAKSZP010017460.1:0-88030 GCA_022478985.1 Massospora cicadina
AATTTGGCCCTGCTGATACTCTTCATCTCAAGTAGATGTCTGATGGAACTGGTTTCCTTGCAGCACTAGATTGTACCATATCTAGGCTGCAAGTCCTTTTCCCTGAACTTGAGTATCTTCATTTTGCTTCACTCAGAGCTCCACTGCTGAGCTGGGTGAATGCCACTGAAGGTGATCCTCTTCACATTCCACCTTTGTTACCTCCTTCAGTAACTTATCTCTAAGAAAGAAACATCTTCTTTATACGACATTATTTATAGATTCTTCTACTCAACTACACATGTAGTGAGCACCAACTTGTAAAAATTACTCCGTTGGGTTGATTATCAGAGGTCAACCCTAGTAATCTTTCTTCTGCACAGGTTCAATTCCTCGTGCACCTTGCGTTGTAAGAATATATATAATCAATAATAGTATGATGACTATTATCTGTAGTTGATAGAATTATTTTCAGGCCCAACGCTTCAGCCGGTATTTCTGATTAATACTTGATATCATACTCATAGGGATTTGTTCCCTGTAATCCTGTCCATTCAATCTTCGTTAAGATCCTCTGATGGCAGTCTCCTTCAGCCCAACACACAGTCAGCAGCAATCCCTTAGCCGTGGTTCCCTTTGTCTCTAAATCCCGCAAAGATCTCTACTTTTCTCTGAGAGTCTACGAATTATTGCATTCTGCAATAATATCCTTGAGGTGGAATCTTCACGCTAGATGCTGATAGTCTAACTATTACCAAATCTATAATAAAACTAATAATGTTCTAAAGTAGTAATGTATAAGTGTATATGTGTTTTTAATTATAATATTATTAGAGTGAATCATAGGGAATTTATAGGGGATTTGGTGCCCAACCCTCAGTTGGCACCTCCTCGATGAAACGGCAGCTGTTGCCATTGTATCACCCTTCCTCGTCTCAGCAGCGATGGTCTTCCCCATCCTGGCTAGGATTCTGACGTTGGACATCCTCAAGACCTCAAACGGAAAGAGTTGGAAACATGTCCCTAACGTTTTTCTCTCGATCCAAGTGAATCAACCATAATTGGCTAGCGACCTGCTTAGGTAATGGGACTTTATACCCATTATGGCAGGTCACTTCACCAACCAATCGATTTGTTAGTTGCAGGTGGCATCACTTGCCTCAGATTCATTAAACATTCCTAATCAGTTGGTAATAAAACCTGACTGATCCCAATTGGTACACCTGATAGTTAATCACTATCAGATGCCCCTATTTCGTTAGCCGCTCCACCCAATGAGATATTAGGTATATATCTGGATCAATCCCCAATGGATATGACCAGACAAATATTTTAAAATCCCCCAAACATAGTTCCTCCAAAATTTGGGTCAACCGATTTCCAATTCACTTCACTTTAGGGAATTTTTCTCCTTAGAAATACCAAGTATTATAGCAGGCCGGCGTATGGGCAAAAATCTCAACAGGTGGTGACAGACCACTCTTCGCTGCATTGGCTGCACAATCTAAGAGAACTGGAAGTACAACTTGCCTGATGGGCACTTAAGCTTCAGGCTTATGATTATGAGATAGTCCACTGAGTGGGGGCTTCTCACAAGAACGTGGATGGCTTATAGCGGTTACTAATGGTCCAGATGGTATACCCGCAGGTGGATGAGCTATTTGTAAGTTCTGGGGAACGTCCCCTGGGCGTTGATCAGGCCATTTTCCCATTCCCGAGCAAGAAGGCACTGAAGCGGATGGCTGTACCCCTCATTACTCAGGGCAATCTCGCTCACATGGTAGATGAGCACTGGGTAACAGCTATCCCGCTTCAGATCCCACTTCCAGTACCCACACTCACCTCAGCAGAACTGCTACCAGGAATCAGTGAAATCTGCGCTGAGATCACTGAAATGAAATCAATTAGAACTAAATTGAGCAGCAATCAGCCCAATGCTCAGATTTCAAATGGTCAAAAAGGTATGAAGACCAATCTATTGGCCAGAATGCCCAACAGTTGCAATTCAGTTAATATGACGATCAAAAAAATCACCCCCCTCCCAAAGTTGTCAGGGATCATCCCTGATGGGCAGGTAACAGCATCGGACACCATTGATGAGGGTTTAAAGCTCCCCGCTGGCAAATTGGGCATTGCACCTGATGCAATGCTACTGACTGAGAGAATGGCCCAGCAACTGAGCACGGGTGGGTTGGACATCCTGAACCCATTTATAACCAAATGGGCCCACCCCTATGTGGGGTGGCCATGGGTGATTCCTGCTGCTCATCAGGCTAAACGCTGTCATGCCAACCATTAGAAATGCAGTTAAGCCTCACCTCGTATGTTCAAGGTCAAACCAACAGCAACTCAGCCTGCTGACAAATTCAATGATGTCAGTTCCCAGTTAAATTATCTGTTCCCCATTCCCAAACTATCTGCCGCTTAGGTTGAAATTGTGGGACCCAATCCCATCTTGTTTCCCCTCTAAATCAACTTTTATTTAATCAGTCGCATCACACTGAGAAAATTGTTGGTCAATTTTTCTTTTTTAAAATTTCCTATTAAAAACCTTCCCCAAAAAATTTAGTTTCCATATGTTGAAAATTAAACCGCCTCTTCTGCCGGCACTCTCATACCCCTCAGGGTTAACGGCCATGTTCATATAGGATTTTTATATTGTGCCTGTATAAAAACTCTGGCTCATCAGCAGATATACTGGTGCAGCTCCTTTCCAGAGTCTTACTCGTCATACCAGCAGCAGTGTCTTGGGCATTATTGTTTGCCGTTTGGGTGCTCTGGCGCCTTGGCTGGCAGGCCAGTCTAACTCTTACTTGCTGTTCACTTGACATAAATGACCAACCATTATTCTTTGCCATTTCCGCCTTTCTCATGTGTATTGGCGCAGCAATGGTCCCTCTTTTTCAACTGAACCAGGCTGTGATGAAGATTGTCTCTTCCCACAATAGTCCAGCCCCACCCAAAACTTCAAACCCATACTCCATAGTTGCCGCGGCTATTCTGCCCATGTCAGCACAATCTGACATTTCAACTTGCAACGAGTTTACCCCCCACCAAAGCCTAGTGGTTTCCCTGACCCCACTACCATCTCTTCGGTATTACTGGATTCATCCACAACTACCAATAAAGAGAACTCCGATTACTTCTTAGCACCCAAAAAAAAAAAAAAAAAAAAAAAAAAAAAAAAAAAAAAAAAAAAAAAGGTATGAAGATTAGTGTTGGGTCCCATCACATCTCCTTTGAGGCCCTGGTGGACACTGGAGCCGCTGGAAATTTTATGAGTATAGAACTGGCCCAGCAATTAGAACTTGCACTGGATGTAGGTCCTTTAGTGATGGTTGCATCATCATTCTCCAAAACCTCATACCTGATATGCCGACCAGTCACATTTTCAATACAACAGTTCAGCTTCTGTGACCACTTTTATGCTATGCTGAACTTGGTGTTTCCAGTGATCTTAGGAGTGGGATGGTGACGCTGGCAACATGTCAAGATCCACTTAGAGTCTAACATGCTGTTGTTTGCTAATGATCAACTGGAGGGTGAATTCCCCCTAATTGACACTCTTAAGAAAGCTCAAGGCAGCGGTTCTATTACATTTCTTGTCTCCACTACAGGCATACCATCCGATTTTCCAGGAAAGTTTAATGCGCTATCAAAGCATTTTCTATTCTGAAAAGGCAGATCATTTGCCTCCCCACACTAGATTTGACTGTGGTTTTCGCACGATGGTGGAGTTGGTGAATATCAACTGCCCATTGTATCCATACACAGCAGAGGAGGAGACTGCGCTCAACACCTGGTTGGATGATATGTTGAAAAAGGGTGGTTGTTCAAGGAGACCTCGCCCATTGCATCTCCCATCATTTTCGCTAAAAAAGCTGATGGTTCTCTCCGCCCCTGTGTGGACTATGGACACCTAAATAAAATCACAGTTTCTAATCCCTACCCCCTGCCTTTAGAACAGATGATAAGCCAAGCAATCGCCAAATCTCAGGTATTTTCTAAGCTGGATCTCGTCAAAGCATTTAACCAGATTCGGGTAATGAAAGGGCAAGAATGGTTAACAGCAATCTGGACAAAGCGGGGCATTTTCAATTCCATGTGATGCCCTTTGGGCTGAAAAACGCTCCCGCTACATTTCAACGCATGATTGACAATGTACTGGGTGACCTCCGGTTTACCTGCGCAGTTGCATATTGACAACATTCTGGTTCACTCCCTGACTCCTGAACAACACGCTACTGACCTGGAAGTAGTTGTGGCTGCTTTTTTAAGGCAGGCTTGTTCGTCAAGCCTTCCAAGTGTGAGTTCTATAAGGAGGAGGTTACCTTTCTCAGGAACTTCATCCTTAAAGATGGTTACGCAATCCCTCCCAATAAGTTAGATGCTATCTGGGAATGGCCAACCCCGACTACCCAGAAACAACTACGGAGCTTCTTGGGAACCATCATTTTCTTAAAAAAGTTCTCCCCAGCACTTTCCCAGCTTGCTGCCCCACTCCACCCCCTTACAGGGAAAAACGCACCATTTTGCTGGACGCCCAAATGCCAACAGGCATTTGAATCAATTAAAGAGGTGTTTGTATCCCCTCCCATATGAAACATGCCAATCCCATTAAGCCATACATTGTTGCATGCAACGCTTCATTGGTAGCCGTGGGGGAAGTGTTGCTCCAGGAGCACAATGGCTTGGAACACCCGGTCGCCTACTTTTCCTGAAAGTTTACCTCTATGGAGCAGTCTTGGGCTATTTATGACAAGGAGTTGGCAGCCATTGCATGGGCCTTAACTCATTGGAGGTACCTGTTACAGGGTGCTCAACATGAATTAACAGTTTGCACGGATCATCAGGCCCTTTTGTACTTTTGTAAAGCTCAAAAATTGGCACACCAGCAAGCCTGAACCTATTGGGACCTGTGCTGTTTTAACTTCAAATATGAATTTGTAAAAGGTGCGCTCAATGTACTCCCTGATTTTCTCAGCCATAGCCCCACCCACTATTCCACAGATCCGGAGGAAGTGGATCTTGTTACTGTGATTCCTACCACCCAAATCCTGTCGATTGTCCCCCCTGTCATTTCTTCCGTCGCTCTGGCCCCCAATGCTCCATTAGTTGCTCAAGTCTTAGCCAGTCAAATGGCCTGCCCTGAGGGCTTGGAGCTGGTCGAGTAGTTATCTCACCAGAAGCATAACCACTCCCTATACTCATCGAAGGAGGTTTTTATTTATTATCAGTCTCGCATTTGGGTTCCACCTCCTTCTGAACTGAGGTATTCCATGCACATCATGACCCCCCCACAGTCAGTCACCCAGGTACTAAGAAATGCATTGATTTGATCAAATGGACCTACAATTGGGCGGGTTTGACAAAAGAAGTTCTGGCCTGGATCACCAACTGCGTTACTTGTGCTCAGGCTAAGTCAGACTACTACAGTAGAAAAGGTCTTTTACACCCCTTAAAGCAGGCGGAGGGTCCATGGACGTCAGTGTCCCTGGACTTTATCATTGAACACCCCTGCTCTAATAGGTTCAAAGCAGTGATGGTGGTGGTGAACCATTTCACAAAATTTTCCCTTTTCATTCCTTACCATTCCACGATTATGTAGGAGACTGCCCGTCTTTTTGTGCAAATGTGTTCTTGATGTTTGGTCTCCCACAGGAGATTATTAGCGACCATGGTTCACAGTTCAAGGCGCAATTTTGGAGTGAACTCCTATCTATCCTGAAAATATCCCCTGCCATTCTACAGCGTACCATCCTCAGTATGATGGACAGACTGAGTGGGTCAATAAAGTCCTCAAACAGTACCTGCGTTGCTATGCTGCAGCCGCACAGGACACCTGGGCCAACAATCTTCCCCTCACCCAATTCTCTTATAACAATGGAATGCACGCATCTACGGGATTCTCGCCCTATGAAGCAACGTTAGGTTACAATCCTTCATTTTTTGTTGGACCTTGCTTGCGGTCTGAGGTTCAAGCTGCCACAGATCACGCTGACCATATTAGGTCAACTCAATCCTTGGTGCGGGAACACCTCACCGAAAGCTATTTATGACTACAAGAGGTTTGTAGATCATAAGCAGCTCCTGGGTCACAATATAACAGTGGGCTCCTATGTTATGCTTGATACCCACCATTTACATATTCAAGCGCCTTCTCATCATAAATTCGCGAGTAAAAATTCCAGCCCCCATTTGGTGGAAGAGGTCTTGGGTAATGGTGCATTCCGGTTGAATCTTCCATCTCACTGGAAACAGCATCCCATCTTCCATGTTTCACAGCTGTCTTCTTTCAAGGGTACAGTCCCCACGGAACCCAAATTAATCATCATTGAGGATGCGGAAGAGACTGAGGTGGAGAACATCCTGGCATCCCACAAGTCCTGCTGGTCCATTTAATATCTTGTAGCTTGGAAAGGTTATCCAGCTTATGAGAACAGTTGGGTCAAGGCACACAATTGCGCGATCTGTATGGAATTGGTCAAAGCGTTCCACAAAACCCACCCTAATGCTCCCCACCCTTGCCAAAAACTTGCGACAGTAATGGTGATCAAGTTACCCAAGGCGCACAATAATGTGGCTCTCATACAGTTTCCCAGTGGTGGGGCCCTTCCCTTGGAAAAAGGAAAGGGTAATGTAAGTCCTGAGGAACGTCCCCTGGGCGTTGATTGGGCATCTTCCCATTCCTGAGCAAGAAGGCACTGAAGCGGATGGCTGTACCCCTCATTACTCAAAGCGATCTCGCTCACATGGTAGATGAGCGCTGGGTAACAGCTCTCCCGCTTCAGATCCCACTTCCAGTACCCACACTCACCTCGGAAGAACTGCTATGGGGAATCAGTGAAATCTGTGTTAAGATTGCTGAAATGAAATAAATCGGAACTAATTCAAGTGGCAACCATCCCAATGCTCAGATTTCAAATGGTCAAAAAGGTATGAAGACTGATCTATCAGCCAGAATGCCCAACAGTTGCAATTCAGTTTACATGACGATCAAAAAAATCACCCCCTCCCAAAGTCATCAAGGGATCATCCCTGACTGGCAGGTAACAACATTGGACACCATTGAAAGATTCAAAGCTCCCCGCTGGCAAATTGGGTGTTGCACCTGATGCAATGCTACTGACCAAACGAACAGCCCAGTGACTGAGCACAGGCGGGTTGGACGTCCCAAACCCATTTCCAACTAAATAGGCCCACCCCTATGTGGGGTGGCCTTGGGGGATTCCTGCTGCTCGTTGGGCTAAACGCCGTTGCGCCAACCATCAGAAATGCAGTCAAGCCTCACCTTGGATGTTTGAGGTCAAACCAAAAGCAACTCAGCCTGCCACCAAATTCTTCGATGTCAGTTCCCAGTTAAATATCTGTTCGCCATTCCCAAACAATTTGCCGCTTAGGTTGAACTTGTGGGACCCAATCCCATCTTGTTTCCCCTCTAAATCAACTACTATTAAATCAGTCGCATCACACTGAGAAAATTGTTGGTCATTTTTTCTTTCTTAAAATTTCCATTAAAAAACCTTCTCCAAAAATTTAGTTTTCATATGTTGAGAATTAAACTTCCTCTTCCACCGGCACTCTCATACCTTCAGGGTTAACAGCTGTGTTCGTCTGGTATTTTATTTTGTGCCTGTACAAAATTCTGGCTCATCAGCAGATATTGGTGCAGCTCCTTTCCAGTTACTTACTCGTCATACTAGCAGCAGTGCCTTGGGAATTCTGGTTTGCCATTTAGGTGCTCTGGAACCTTGGCTGGAAGGCCAGTCTAATTCTTACTTGCTAATTGCTTGACACTATTCCAGAGAATAGTCAAAGGAAGAATCGGGGATGAGCCCCATGAAATCCAAGGTGTGCTTCAAAAGTGATAGAAAACACTGAGACTATGGATGGGAAAGTATTCAAGATGATCAACGGGAAGTGGCTATTATTTTTGAAACCGTCAGAAGGAGCAGAGATAGTATAAGCAGCTCACAAGGTTGTCAGGCATGGAGGCCTGAGGAAAACAACTGACCATATTCACCATTACTATTACTGGGAATCAATAGAACTATAATGTCGTGGATCATCTGGCTTGTTGCATGTGATGCCAACTGCATAAACCACACAAGAATATAACTGGATACCAACTGGTCCAACCTGGATTTGCATGGCACATGGTGTCTACCGATGTGATGGGACCACTGATGATGAGCACATGGGGGAGTCAAGTATATCATAGTTGCCATTGACCATCTGATGAGATGGGTCAAGATGAAGGCTCTAACCAGAGTAGACACTACCAGTACCACGAGGTTCATCCTGGATCAAGTGGTATACTGGCATGGATGTCCACAAGTCCTGCTGAGTGACAATGGGACCAGCTTCATATCTCATGTGATCCTGAGGCTAAACGAAATAATGGGGATCTGAGGAGTCATGTCAGTACCATACCAGCCGGAGACAAACAGAATGGTACAATGGGTCAATGGGATGCTGACCGCAATGCTGAGGAAGCTAGTCGCAGGTAGAACTTCTGCATGAAAAACGTACCTGAGTTCAGTGACGTTTGCCTACAACGTTAGTCATCATATGGCAATGGGAAAGATGTCATTTATATTATTATTTGGAAGAAAGGCCGCGTTGCCACCGATTTTATATGGTGGTGGAACCTACATTGGGGATGAGTACAAAGCAATACTTGAACTGACCGATGAGTATCCTGATCAATATGTAATTGCAAGAATTTGACACAACCTTGAAGAAAAAGGATATGAGCAAAATTGATGGATGACAAGAACTGACTGGCATTAGAAGAATATCAAATAGGGGAAAGAGTCGCCTATTGTGATATACATGGTTTCAGATGAAGAAACAAGTTGGATGCATTTTGGTTGGGTCCATTCAAAGTTATCGCCAAGACAGTGACTGATGCTTACTCCATCAAGAATCTCTTGGATGGAAGAGTGGTAAATCGAGTCCATGCTAAGTATTTAAAGCATTGGATCAATGAAAAAAATAAAAGAGTTCCCAAAGGACTGATGAACCATTAAGTTGGTCATATCCTGATGATTTAGGTCAAGTCTGAAATAGTACCTCTGAACCAATATAGATGGTTAAGTCCAGAAAAGGACCTCTGAATCATGAAAAACTGGTAAGTTTAAGTACCCAGGACCCAGTTTGGGGGAAAAGATGGACCTCTGAACCAAAACAAGGTCAAGTCCCATAGTAAAAAAGAAGAATAAAGATAAAAATTGATAAGAGATAAAGGAAAAAAAGATTATAAACTGCATAGATAAAAAAGCCAATATATTTTTATAATTTTTATTTTTGTTGATAATCCTTGGTACGGGGATGATTCTGCCTATGTCACCTCTTGGGGAGGGAGAATGGATCACGGTAGGAATAAACAGCCTGTCAAAACAAATATGCAAACTTTTCTTTCCAATTACTATCACTTTTAGTAATACAATTTGATTCAAACAGCACAATTTGATAATCAACACCAGGTGAGATAAGTATGAGCAATAAAGTAAAGAGCTGGACGAATGCAGTAAAGGGCAGTGGACCTGGACCTGCACCACCCAAAGGTACCAAGCGCACAGGTACAAATGAAAATTATAGCAAAAATAAAAACCTGAGGTAGCGCCCCCCGCAGGTTTCATTAATTTTTTGGTAAAATACTGCAGCTATTTGGAAGTATCCCAATCACAACTACTGACATTAGTGAAACACTGGATATGAGTTTTCCTGGGCATAGAACCACTGACAATGTGGGAAAAGTTTGGCGAAGCCCAACAAAAATTTTCCTGCGTGCGGTGTACTTAACAACCTATACTATCCACAAAGGTTGGGTAGATCTTAGGTTCAAAACTGCGGAAGAAGCGAATGAAGCAGAGAAGGTCAGAGTGTTACTCAACCTTCCCAATGGATAGCAATTGGTCCTGACCAAATGCACCCGTTGGACTGAATCTAAAGATATTTTCATAATTTGGATTATCTTCTGACCACACTGGCGTGCACAGTAGTCAAAAGACATCTCCGAGAAGAATTGGAAGCCTACAGAGAAATCAGACAATTTGAAATGCAAAGATTCCAGCTGATGCCAATTCTTAGCACAGGGAAGGCAATAGCAATTATTTTACTGAACCAGGATGTAGTAGAGAATATTACAAAAATCCACCACATTGCATCCTTCAACATTGATTTGAAAAAATCTCAGCTGTTCTGCAAAACAGTGGAAAGCACACCCCCTATATGCAACCACTGCCAGGCCTTTGGGCACAAGATTCAAGCTTGCCCAATAAAAGAAGGCCTGAGAGAAATGGAATTAAGTGAGGAGGAAATGTGCGAAGATGACTCAGAGTACGCCAAAATCATGGATACTACACAAGCCTTCAACTGGGGAGAACATGGACAATATAAAACAATTAACCCTATTTACCTGAAAAAATGAAAAATGGCCAAACAAGATCGCAAGTTGGCCGTGGCCAAGGCAAAGGCCTCAGCAGAATCAACCATATCACTGGTGCGGATCCAGGAAAACATGGAGGAATTCAAGTCCATGAACCAATCAGAGTCCATGGAAAACCATACACCCAATCTGACCAGATTGAATCTGGTGAAACCCAATTCAGAAATGAATGCAGCAAAATTGGGGTTCAGTGCACCCCCAGAAATTGCGGAATATAACCCAATTGGGAAGGAAAATCAACAATGGAATGCGCAAGAAAATAATGTGGCTAATAAAAACCCACAAATGCACCACAATAACACATTGAAACCAAGCAAAGCCAAGAGAGGAGCAAAAACTGCGGCTATGAAAGGGGCAGAATACACCCCAACTCCTACTCATGGTTATGCTCTCCACAGCAGAGGTGCAGTGGAGAGCAATGTGAGCGAGGGAGTAGGGCTGGGGGCCCTGCTAACTGCTCCTGAGGCGCATTGGGCATCTCAGTAGAGATAGGGATGCTGAACATAGCAGGACTCAAGGCCTTAATATCCCAGGCCAAGAAGTTGAGTCTCCTACAGACCCACCTGTGGATATCCTGGCGTTGCAGGAAACCCACTGTCCACAGGGAGAGGAGGAGGCATGGGAAAAATGCTCCTCCCAATAATATCGTTTTGGTTGCTCCACTGTGGTGTGATAGTATGCACGAACCAAAACTTTAAATTTATTAATAAAAATTTGTTCCTGGATGGCTGCGTAATTGCTGTAACCTTCTCATGGCACACCAAAGTGCATAAAATAGCCAGTGTGTATGCCCCAAATGGTGCACATGACTGATGAGAATTTTTCACAGCCCTAACATAACTAAATCTACCAGTAAACACTTTCATAATGGGAGACATGAACTTCTGGATTAACCTAGAGATGGACTGATGGCCATACACAATGGAGATGCCACAAGGGCAAGTGGAACTCTGAGTACTAAAGGCCACCCTGGGACTATATGATCCACTGCCAAAAAGGCATTCCATGCTATAAAACATGACACGCCCACATGTACGCAATGGTACACTTGTCTCTATGTTGAGGATAGACCTGATACTCGCACCAATAATTTTCCGTCACCAAGTTTAAAAAATACAAAGCTGCAAAAATTGAATTCCCAACCATCAGCTAGTTTTTGGTGTCTTACAAACCAGCGAAAACCAAGTATCCAAGTACCCAGATGGTGCAGAATACGCCCAGAAAGTTTAGCCAACTCAGAGTTTCAATCCTGGATAGAGGAATTATCCTCAATCCAGGATTTTCAAACACCTTTTTGCTCGGACCCACTAACCACCTGGGAAAATTTCAAAAAATCAACAACCCAACAAATTAAACATACATTGTCTAGAAGACACAGGGCAGTTTCAGACATTATCAAACACACATTGGCTGAAATTGACCATCTAGAAAACAATGTACCAAGAATGGGATACAGCCATGGATGGGGTCACAAATGGGTGGAGGTTTCTGCTCAGCTAAACACCCTGATCCGTGAACACCAACACTGAGTTGGAGTCCAATATAAAGGCAAAAACATAAGAGATGAAGAAACTTGCTCGAGCTACTTTTTCTGCCAATTCCATGCCTGGAAAGATACAATAGCTTGTACACAGGCCTATCAACTGGACAAATCCATAGTGGAAACACCCAAAGAAGTCATGACTGATTTGCACAGGTTTTATACAAAATTGTATAGATCTGAGCTGGTCAAACCAGAAATAATCAAAAAATTCCTTAGAAGTGCACATATTGACACCGCGGTCCAAAGCAGCAATTTAATTAACCTAATATCACGCGAGGAATTATGGGAAGTAGTACGCGGTGCACCAAGAGGGAAATGCCCTGGACCTGATGGGATTCCCTATAAATTTTATATAAAATATTTTACTAACACCTCTAAAATTCTTCTAGCATCAATGTTCAAGTGTATTATGGAAACATGCCTCCTACCTGGAGGCAAAGAAGCCTACACGGTCACTTTACTCAAGAAAGGAGACAGATTAGACCTATCCAACTGGCGCCCAATTTCCCTAACCAGCACAGATACAAATTTTTTTACAAAAATTATGGCTAAACAACTAGGAGAAATTACAACTGATGCAATATCCCCATCACAATATGGATTTGTTCCATGAAAATCCATATGTGATAACATCCACACAGTTGCAAATGTCTGCCAGTCCAAAACCTCTGGAGCACTTGTCTTTTTAGACCAACAAAAGGAATATGACAGGGTGAACTGACCTATCTTAGGGCCTGCCTTCAAAAATTCAAGCTTCCAAATAGATTTATAAACTGGGTAATGTTGTTTACAGAGTATGCAACCATGGCTGTGCTGGGGAGAAGGCTTCTTAACCAACCCAGTTATCCCACAGAGAGGACTAAAACAAGGAGACCCCTTAATTCCTCTACTCTGCAACTTTAGCCTAGACCCCCTAATCTGAAATACAAACACACTGCTCAAAGGAATCAACGTCAAGGGCCAACCACCAGTCAAAATGATGGCTTTCGCTGATGATTGTGTGGTGGGAATATCCAACAATAAGGACGCTTGCAGAATTGAGAATATAATACAAGACTATTCAACCTTAAGTAACGCATCACTTAACATTGAGAAAACGAAAATTATACTCATGGTGAAATATCAGACCCAGTGGATGCCATCTACACAGGTCCAACAAGCTAATACAACATCAAGACTCCTGACCAGACATAGGAGGCAAAAATAAGCAACGACCTCACTAAAACTTCCATATATCACCAAGCCAACAGCTGGCCCTGTTCGTCACTTGGGAGTATGGTTGGAAGCAGGAGGTTACGCTAACTCCATGATGGAAAATAAATCATTAGACAAAATAACAAAACGCATTGCCTCCTTACATGGACACCAAACAGTCTAACAGGAAGGGTCACGGTAGCCAACTCTATGATTCTATTAATCATATGGTACACAGCCCATGCAATTGCTTTCTCACCATCCTTCTTAAACACAATCCACGCCCTATTACAAGGATGGCTATGGTCCAACTACAACCCCTGTACGCCTCAAAACCCTATTTGGCTCTATAAGGAATGCAGGTATGGGGCTTACTAATTACGTAGAGCAAGCAACCCATATACTGGAATCCTGGATAGCTCAGGCGACTAGCCCAGATCTTCCAGATACACACTGGGCCAGAACAGCAAGATATAACTTCACATGTGCACTCCAATTATGAAACCCAAATCACCCAAACACATTAATCAAATATCTGGCATCCCACCCCACAGCTGCAGGACCACACTGCACTCATGCACATTACAAACGAATACTCCTAGCCATGAGAAGAGTGACACGGCGGATCCACATAAATGGCCAAACCAGTCACTGAGGACGCCCAAGGCTAACTCACAGACAGGAGATCAATGATCAAATAGTCACAGACAATATAATAAGCAAAATACCAATTACTATAGCCAGGATAGATTACCTGGACCATATGGACATACCCTACAACCTGGAGACTCAAAGAAGAGTATGGAGATACACACATCACCCTCTACTCCAACCCAGGATAAGAGCACATGTATGGAGGTGCATGAGGAGAGTATACCGAACAGCTGAACGGTCAAATTCCACTCAAACCTCATGCAAAATATGTGGTCAGTATGGAAGGCTAGCCCACCGTTTAGAACAATGTCCAACATCAGTGGCTGTATGGAAAGAGGCCATGCGCCTTTTCCTCCAAGAAAACGGACATCCATTCAGCCTAGCAAGGAAAATGTTTGCTATAAACATGGACTCTCCTATCCACCCATCTCTCAGGGCGTTAATAGTAGCAATAGCACCATGGACGATACATACAATGGTACTGGAATCGTTTACAGGAGCAGCGCCAACAATCCAAGAAGCCATTTCTCGCTTCCACAGCCATATATTGTTTCATTTCCAAGCATGGCTGTTTGAACATATGACCCCCCGTAACAGAAGGACAATCAATACATGATTCCTCATATGGTTTCTAAAAGTTGATCCTTTCCTTCACACATGCTGCATCTAAGAACAAGCCAGCATAATTTCCCCTTCCCTACCGTCCTAAACTTGGTGATCCTGGAGACAACAAGAGGGGCCTTGAACCCTCTGGGGTGTCTTTAATTGTCGAATTTCATTAGTTTTCTCACTATATTGGAAGTGCTTGTCCCCTGGTCGACCTTCCCCAAGTAAATAAAAATTGATATGCAATTGGACGCTAGTGAGGGCGAGACCTACACAAAACCACATTCATTAGAGCAGACACTGATCCCTGAGAAAAATCGACTAGGGGAAGGGAAATTGAGAGGTTGGAAGATGCCAATCACAATACCCCGGAGCGGGGAGGAAAGCAGCAGTATAAAAAGAGGCAATCAGCGAATAACCCTGAGTAATCCTATATGTCACCAGAGCCAGAAGATTAGTCCTGAGCGCCTGCCGATGGGCTTCATCAAGGACACTGGACATGTGGGCTGGCAACAAAGAAGGGATACTCGATGGGGTTGCCAAATCATGCCCCCTATCAATGCCATCAGCAGAAGATACCGATGGGAAGCTCTGGAGAAAAGATAGTTGTGCATAGAGCAGATTGCATTCTACAAGTGGTGACTATGGGCTTCATGGAAGCTAAAGCTGAACGATTGGTGAAAACCAGGCGAGGCTGGAAGTTTCATAGACCAACTTTGAAGAACTTGGCTAGCAAAGTGAAGAGCATAAGCGGCAGTATCTCAATCTAGAAGGTTGTTAAGATCAGATGGATTCAGCGCTAATGTCAAAGCCTCGGTGACTTGGGCCTAGAGTTCATCATAGGGGAGATCAAAGTGAATACTGTTACCAATGGTGAGCTTGGAGACCAGAACAGCGAGCTTGTAAAATTGACAAAGTTGGAAGAGGAACTCAGGGAGCAAGTCTGACCCAGCCAGAAACAAATGATCCAGAGCAACCGGCATAATCTCTGGAGCATCTATAATGATGTTTGGAGCATCAGCAAAAGGAGCCAAATTCAGGAGGGTTTTAGAGTCCAACTCTGGAATTGATGGCAGAGGAATAATTGGCCAAGAGTTGTTCAAAATGATAGCCATCCTGATTTTGGAGGGATTAGTTACCATTTACAATAATTCGATGGAAGGACTAGCCGCTTGCACCAGACTAGGCATATGAGTCCTGGAAGGACCATAAAAAGGTTCCATTGAGCATACCGACTCATCTGCTGGAAGAGACGGAGTAATGGATCAGACAGACTATTGAGGAGCTGCTGGTAGCAAGATTTGGAATTTGACATATGAGCTAGACAAGAGGGGGATGTTGGACTTATATAGAAGTTGACATTATGCACTCTATAATCCATTAAGCTCCAATTTTGGGAAAATTAATCTCAAAATTGATGAGATAAGCTCTCCAAGGGAAGAGTTAGGAATGACTTACAGCCAAGAGGTTATGAGAAAATTAACAAGGGTGAATAAAAAATAAGTATTCTTAATTAAGTTGAGAACAAAGATTGACAGCAAGAGTCTCCTATCTAGGACGAGAAAATCAGGAAATCAAGGACGTCGTATTAAAAATCCTGAATATGACAGCAGGTCATATACCCTGATGGGGGAAAACTGAATACTGGGACTAATATCATCATGATTAAATTGCTCAGCCTAGCATGACATAAGGTTGTGATGACCGCGCTCTGAGAAGGCGGTATTGAGGAGGAAGAGGAAGAACGCCATATGCCAAAGGTCATCCCAAGCAGCATTGAGTATTGTCAAGCTTACTCTGCTTGAACCAATGAAGTATTTGACCAAGTGTCCAAAGCAGTGTTAACATGCCCCGGTCCTTTATCACTGGAAATCTAGACAAGGGGGGATGTGTTGGGTTTTTTGCCCTTTTTCTCAGCCTGCTAGATTACCTGGTATTGCTAGGGAAAAATTCCCTAAGGCGAAGTGAATCAGAAATCGGTTGGCCTGAATTTTGGAGGAACTACATTTGGGGGATTTTGGGATATTTGCCCAGTTTATCCATCTGGGATAAATCTGGATAAATACCTAAGATCTCATTGGGCGGAGTTGCTGACGAAATAGGGGCATAAGATAGTGATTAACTATCAGGTGTACCGATTGGGATCAGTCAGGTTTTATCACCTACTGATTGGTAATGAATAGAGAGTTGTGAGGCAAGTGATGTCGCCTGCAACTAGCGAATTTATTGGTTGGTGAGTGACCTGCCTTAATGGGTAATAAGTCCCATTACCTAAGCAGGTCGCTAGCCAAAATGGTTGGTTTTCTTTGATTGAGAGAAAAACGTTAGGGACATGTTTCCAACTCTTTCCGTTTGAGGTCTTGAGGATGTCCAACGTCAGAATCCTAGCCAGGATGAGGAAGACCATCGCTGCTGAGACAAGGAAGGGTGATTCAACAGCAACGGCTGCTGTTTTATTGAAGAGGTGTCAACTGAGGGTTAGACAGCTGAATCACCTACTATATAATTCCCTAGGATTTATTATAAGAAAAAACCAGAAAAACTAGAAAACTCATAATAAAAACCCAGTTTAATATAACAAGTACTTTACAGTAATACTATCAATTTAGTGTATAGTTATACTTTTTAGTTTCTATTTGTGTCGTTCTATCTCAAGGATATTATTGCAGAAAGCAATAATCATAAGACTCTCAGAGAGAAGAGTAAAGATCCAAGAGGGGATCTAGAGATGAAGGAACCACAATCAGGGATAGCTGCCAACTGTGTGTTGGGCCGAGAGAGACTGTCAACAAGCATCTTAACAAAGATCAGGTGGACAAGAGTATAGGGAACAAAATTCCTACGAGTATGACTTCAAGAATATTTAATTGGAAATACTGGCCAAGCGTTGGGCTGAATAATAATTCAATATCATTATGGATATTAGTCTCCATACTATTATTAATTAATACATTCTATAGAACACAACAAAATGCACGAGGAAATCAAACCTGTTCAGTAAAAAGGTTATTGGGTTGATGGCTGATGATCAACCTAGAGTGAATTTTTACATAATTCAATGTGACTGCTAGAATAGCTAGAAATGCCTCACTACCCATAGTGAGAAGACCCTCACCAATTATCAAACTGGAACTTTTCTTTTTGAACATTGAGGAGAGACTTTTATTCCTTGTAAAAGAGAATATAGAAATCATCAACGATCATGATGAGTATGGAGAGCGCTTGGAGAAGCATAGCAACACGCTGTTCTTGATGAACAATAGTATTAAAGATCTTAAGGCAATGTTACACACTGTACCAGAGCCTACATCTACTCAATCTATAGCTTTAATGGAGGCACTTGCATGGACACTCAATGGATGCCACAATCAGTCAAAACTTGTACTCAGCTGACTATGATGCTCTCTAATCCTGTTGAAGAGGATCCAAACTTTAATCAGTACTTCAAGGCCATGTATACTACGGAAGAGGGGACATTTACTGGTTATCTCAGATTGCATAAAATAGCATGGATGGCCTAGAGTTTTCCAGAAGGCTTGCCACGTACAAGGGTGCATGAGCTGGGAGACTCAGGAAATACTCAGCGCGAATTTGAGACCTGGATTATACTAAACCAAAATCAAGAGCATTTCCTCCCTGAGTTTGGTGGTAAACAGGATGTCCAAAACATGAAACAAGAGTTCCTATTGATGAAGATGGGCACAAATGAGTCAGTTGCAAACTATGATTCTCATTTCCCTAAGGCTCAGCAATTATGGACATAAGAACGATAGTTGTGCATACCGCCAAGGCCGCTTTATTGACCTCCCTGGAGATAGATCCTAATCTATAAATGAATATGACAGTGTCGAGAAAGAGCGTGATGTCCCTTAAAGTGCTTAAGGAGGCTCTGCTCGATGTAAAATGGACGTAAAAATCTGAGTTCAAGAACATGGCTTCTACACTACCTCATAACGAGTCAGCTAGGCCATTTATGCCGCCAAAAATAGATTTTTAAAGCCCAAGGAGAAGAGCAACAAACCGCCTGAATGCTAGCCACGTCGAGAGTTTAAGTGCCATAAGTGCCACCAACATGAGCACTTCGCTCAACATTTTCTGTTAGCTACAGTCAAAAACAAGGAGCAAAAACCTAATGAGGACACACCTAATACCATAAATTGAGTTGACCCCACATTGAGAGTGAGGAAGACCATGAAGTTGAACATGAAGATTTGACTAGAGCGGGTTACCATGTATTAAGGGCTTCTAGCACGGTGGCTGTAACAGATAGATTAAGCGTTCATGGTGCTGACAGATCTGTATTGAACAATACCTATTTGGCCCAAGCAAATAAGCCTACACAAGTTATAATTCCATTGAAGAAGAAGAGAAGTTGGTCGCATCTACCTTCAATAATGTGGTACTGGATGGCGAAGACACTATGAAGGCAATACAAGCGCTGTTACTAAAAAGCAATCTGAAAATCTTGACACCGACGTCCTGGCCACTGAAACCCCTTCAGCAAGAGCGCAATGAAGGCGGAAGTTATCATCCATAAGGTGCGCGTACTGGCAGTATTGGACACTGGTGCTCTAGTGAACTTTATCTCCTACAAACTTAAGAAGGAACTCAAGTTTATGCCCAACAACGATTATAATGGGAAATACTGTAAGCAGATCCTGACATTACCCACGACTTAGGAGCTTATTCAGCTTTGCCTTTATGATTTGAGTGAATGGTCATGACGGCACTTACAGAAGTGTTAAACAAAGACCATTAAGATTTCCTGATTAAAACACAGTTTCTTCTGGAGTTTGGGGCAAAGATAGATTTTACTACAAGCCGATTAGTATTATGAAATACCAAGTTTCCCATGGTGTTCAAGGATGATGACGTTAACTTGAGAACAGCATACATGATTGGTCAAAGCAGACTAATCAATTTTATCCAGCTCTCGGCACCTTAATGGTGAAGAGCTTAAAACAACTACCACCTACAACAAGCGCTGAAGAAGGACTCCCCTTATGTGCTAGTAAAAGCATGGAAATTTGACTTGGTGACCAAAGAATAATGGCTTTTCAATCCGTGTTAAAATTCCTCCTGACAAAGTATTGGAATTGTACAGTAAAGACAAGTTTTAAGAGCAAGAGCCCAAAGTAAAACCGGGATTCTATGATACCACCTAAAATGGGGAGCTAAACCTTGTTTTGGAGAACATTACTTCCAACCAATCAAAGTGGAAAAGGGACAAGTTGTAGCACTGGCCCGCCTGACCATTTACCAAGATACCAAGTCCATTCAGCAGTACAAGGGTTTGATGAGCTCAGGTTTGGGATGTGACCCTAAGCAGCAGAAAGAGTTGGAAGAATTTTGGATGAGATTAATGACATCTTCAGCACTGTCAACGACTATGGCCTGTTCAAGGGTGGTTCATAAGATGGACACCAGTTCATTTATCCCCTTCAAGTCCAAACATTACTGCCGTTTAAAGACATAGGACTTGGTCATCATTAAAGAGCTTAAACAGTTAGCTAAATATGAACTAAACCATCCATCAAAGAGCCATTAGAATTTCTTATTGCTGGTGCGAAAATAAGGATGGGACCCATAGGGTTGTCATGGATTACCTCGCTTTTTTGAGATAACCAAGAAGGATTCATATCCTGCCATGCATCCATGACGCTTTGAAGCACCTGGGTGGCTCAAAATACTTTTTGGCCATAGACCTAGCAAGAGGCTACTGGAAAATGGAGCTCTCGCCCATAGACTAGGAGAAATGTGCCTTAAACAGTAGACAGGGTTTGTTTGAACCCACAAGGATGCCTCAGGGGCTATGTAACGCCCCTATAACCTAATTTTGAGCGATGGATCGCATTTTCAGATAAATTAAGATATAAAGTGTGCTAATATACCTTGACGACATCACTTTGCTCAGTCTCACATTATAAAAAACACTTGCAGCACCTACTGTATGTATTCATGCAGCTGCGCATATACACTTTTAAGAAAAAAAGCAAGTATACTTTCCTTAAGCGACAATTGGTGTTCCTGATGCATGAGAATAGCTCAGCCGGAAACAAGTCTCAGGATGGTAAAGAGAATGCAATTGTGATAATGTATTCGCTAAAGAGTATGAGGGACGTTCTAGTGTTCCTAGGAATAATAGGGTACTACAGGCAGTTCATCCCCTATTCTGAGGACTTGGAGGCGCCCCTTACCTACCTCCTGACTAAAGAAATGAAGTTCAAATGGAGCCTGAAGCAGACTCAGGCATTTGCGAAGTTGAAGGCACAATCGGTAGAAAGCACCAATCTTGGCATATTCAGACTACATTAAAACTTTTATCTGTACACTGACGCCAATGATGTGGGACTTGTTGCAATCTTAGCACAACTAGATGAAGACAGGGCAGACATCCAATTGAGTATTACTCCAAAGTATTTAGCAAGGAAGATAGAATTACACATTTATCAAATGCAAATGCCTTGCAGTAATCAGAGCAGTAAAGCACTTTAGGCCTTATCTATAGGAATAGTATTTAAATAACTCACAGATCTGATCGCTCCACTGGATAAAAACATGAAGGATCCCTATGGACGCCTTGCCCGTTGCTATTCTACTTCAAGTGGATGGTTTTGAAATCATACATTTAGCATAAGACAAACACTTTAATGAGGATGGTTTGTCAAGGCTATCAATATTTTACTTGCAGGCGCCAGAGAATGATCGCCTGTATGACCTAACTGGGCTGCCTGAAGAGAATTGGCAGGATGAGACAGATGAAGTAAAGAGTGTCCTGCGCAGTTGTTTTAAAGACACCCAGCGTATCAATGGAAAGAAAAAAGAAAGTTCAAGAAAATGGTATCCTTACATCTGGACCAGTAATCACATGGTGATAGTGATGGAGGCTCACAAGCATGTGGGCCATGGACAATTCCAGAAAATTTTGGCTTACCTTAAGGAGAGATTCTACTGGGAATGCATGTCTGAAGAAGTACATCAAGCATTGGAGTTGTATGTACCTTGTGCCTGTTTTTGCCTTCTGGAGAAACGATTCAGGTTTACATCCATTTCCCCCATTGCACCATTCAGCAATGTCTTAATTGACGTGGTGGGACTGTTGCCAACAGCATCCAGCGGAGACAAGTTCATCCTGGCGGCGATTGACCACTTCATTAAATGGGGCGAAGCATCTACAGTCAAGTTGTACACTGTAAATTCCAATGCCCATTTCCTGTACAACCAGATAATTACAAGGCATGGATGTCCCACAAATTTACTTGTCAGAAAATGGCAAAAACTTTATCTCAGACACTGTGAAGAAGTTAATAAATTTGGTAGGAGTGAAGCAACAATTTACACCCCCTACAATTCACCCACAAATGGAAGCGTTGAAAGAATCAATGGGATCCTATGAGGAATTATAAAGAAGGCCCTAAACTACAAATCAATGTTGTTTTAGTTTCTCTCATCAGCGCCGTTGACTTACCAATTAAGCCACCACTGCGTGATTGGAATGTCCCCATTCAAAGCCCTATATGGGCGGGAGGCTGTGCTCCCTACCCTCTTGGTACTAATCATAGCAGCGATAGAAGAAACGTACCACCTAGGATGTAACAACAGGAGTTGATTGGAGAGTTGATCAGAATGCATTTAGAAGCTTAAAGAAACATTGAAGCTAGCTTTACTTCTAAGCTAAAGAGAGATCCAGATAAGAACCAAGTTTCCTGAATTTTGCATCAGAGATAATGTTTTGTTTTACCATATGTAAGGAACACAACCAAGGAATTATAGGCAATTTGGACTAGGCCTATTACTTTGTTGACCAAGAGAGGAGCATAATACTCCATTTGTGATGATGATACTAACCTTATTTTTAACAGTGTGCAGCCCAACATCTTTGAGCATTCCCCAAGTCTCATTTTTGAAGGGGAAGTGTCACATATGATACAGATTGTGGTGCTACTGGTCATTCCTCAGTCAATGGAATGGATGCAGGTAAACCCAAACTGGTGGCAGCACTTATGACCAGGCCATTGAAGATGGGGCGATCAAGGCTTTTATTTTGGCATGGATGAGTCAAGAAATTTTAAGTCTAGTAGCGATGACATAATTTGAATTAATTTTTGTCCTGCTGAGTTGAAAGAATTTTTAAATGAAAATGACAACGCCGCCAAAATTCCTATGAAAAACGACACCTTTTATACTATTAAGGGTCCAAAATAATTTGAGTTTCACCGGTGATAAAACTATGAGTGCACTGAATTCCCCCAATGGGCCATACAAGGCTCAACATCATATATTACCAAAATTGTGCCAACGTCCAATTCAAAGATAAACTTGAATCCACAATGAGAGACGCAACATAAGAGTGTAATTGCTCAAACCTGAAGTTGAGATGCATATTATTAAATTTTATATAGAAAAAACCAAAACGAGCTCAATGAGCAAAGACCCAGAAGTGGGAACTAGCACAAAAGCCCCTGATCATTTAGGTTCAGGGTAACCACAGTGAGATGGAGATTGCACATACAAGAGTTAACAAAATGGATGAAAACTCAAAAGCAGCAGTTTGAAGTCATCTGACTAGAGGATATTGAAGAATCCTCGATATAAAATTATAAATTACCAAGTATTTTATGTTTCATTTATTTCATACCTTGAATTCATCCCTGAAGTATAATATAGTTCGTTTTATATCTCAATAAAAACTTTCTACAGAGTCTTAAGTTTATACTTTTTGGTTGATCTTGTTTTTATAAGTTAGTAATTGCTAGTAACCAGTTTAGGATTGACTGATTTGAAGTAATGACCAGTAACGAGTATGGGATTGACCAATCTAAATTAATCGCTAGTAACCATTATGGGATTAAATTATTGAAAAAGAGTCATGAAGGCCAGAGTATATCAAGAATATCAAAAGTATCAGAAAGTTCTCCATGAACGTGGACAAGTTAACCAAGCTGACAGTGCACCAAAGGGTAGCATCTGAAGAGGATTTGCTTATTAAGAGCAATTGTGATGTTAGCAAAGGTTGTCTGGTTCCTAAGCTGCGCATAGTAAGCCCACTGAGCAGTGAGTCAGCTATAAAGTTAAGCATGCCATGATCGGCGTTCAAACTGCCATATACACTAATAACCAGGTAGTCATTCCCCTCGAAGTTGCAAATACTGGTGGACATTAGAATAAGTGATAATTACGCCAGATCACTTATTAGAGATTAGTGGAGAGCCTATTTTCAGCCTTATGTGAGCCTATTACCTGCCTGGGGTTGTTGGATCCTGCCTATCAGGGGCCTTTAATGATAAAAATGCCAATTTACAGATTAATCTATGCAAAGAACCTGACACCAACCTGTTGCCAATGTTTAAGCTCTACTGGTGGATCAAGTTGAATCCGTTCATGATTTATGAAACTAAAAAATATAGGAATTAAGGATGACGTTACATTAGCTGTGTTATTGTGCAAATAGGCAACACCCTCACCCCTGAGCAGCAGTGACAAGCGGATGCTCTTATGGAGGAGTATACTGATTTATTCTCCAAAGGCTCCAACAATTTATGATTGATGAAAGGTGAACAGCATAAAGTTTTGATAAGCGACTTTGCCACAATCCGTGCTTGGCCTTACAAAAAAACATAAAAATCGAAGAATCACAAGTGACTAAGGAATTAAAGCAACTATTGGTCGCTGAATTACTGAACCCACAAAAAGTCCCTAGGCTCCCCCATTACTTCTTAAACTAAAAAGGATGGGGTCACTGAGTAATAATAGAACTACCACCAGTTGAATGCATATGCGGAAAGATTGTTATCCATTGCCTCAAAATAATGATATATTGCAAGTCTTGGCAGGTTCCAAATGGTTCTCCTCCATGGATCTGGCAATAATATTGGTAGATTGAGCTCATATCAAAATTTGTGATAATTGTGCCCTCATTGCCAGTAAGGGGTTTTTTGAATCTACCAGAATGCCCCAAGGGCTATGCAACGCCCCAGCCACGTTCAAAAAGGCGACGGATGGGATGTTAAGAGATCTGAAAAACTTATTCATATTAATTTACCTTAGTGATTTTACCATGTTCTCCCACAACTTTAAATAACACCTTCTCATTTAAGGATGTGTTTGAACGTCTCTGCTCTGTGTTTTTTAAAGTTGAAACAGCCAAATTTCAGTTTTTACATGCTGGTATGGAATTACTCAGCCATAAGGTTGACTGAAAAGGTATCCTCAATGCCAGAAAAGGTGGTCACAATTGAGAGATGACTTGACCCTCTAGCCTATGCAGTATACAGGTGTTCCTTGGGATGGTCAGCTATTATTGACAGCTCATCACCCACTTTGCTAAGCTCACTAAACATCTGACTTATCTGCTTCACAAGGAGGGTCCGTTCTAATGGGAGGAGACATAACCGCAAGCTTTTAATGTTAAGGAAAGCAATTAGAGAGCCCCTGTGTTAGTCCATCCCATTTTTGATAAATCATTCATTATGTTTACAGATGCTAGTGATGTGGCTTTTGGTGCCATTCTAGTGTAACTTGACAAGAACCAAATGGATCATCCCATAGCGTAATTCAGCAAAACTCTATCTTAGGTGGAAAAGAACTATACTATAATCAAATGAGAGTGCTTAGCCATTATACTTGCCATCAAGAAATTTTGTCCTTTTTTATATGAGAAATAATTTTACCATAATTACAGATCACGCCTCCCTGCGGTGGCTACAATAGATGAAGGATACAAATAGATGACTGGCCATCTGGTCACTTAAACTATAAAGATATTAATTTTCCATTATTCATCACGCTGGAACCATACATCAAGACGCCGATGGTATGTCCCGCTTGCCTATATTGACCCTATAAACCTCTGAATAAGATCAAAAATAAGACTTCATTATGAAACATGAGGATTGGAGTCAAATAACTTCTACCGTTTAGCAGCGGTTAAAGAATATGGCTGATAAAAGACCTGAATTAAAGATGGATTGCTCTACAGACAGATTGGTGACTCTTGGGTGCCTTAAGTCCGCTGTCAGCCAGAACAGAAACCACTTTGGTGGGCCATTAAGCAGTAGGCAACTGTGTCATCCAAAAACCTCAACAATGGTTATGAAGGCGCTGCTACTGGGAGGGGATGATTGAGACGATACACAACGTCCATGACTCTTGTCACATTTATGCTAGCCAGAAGTCTCCCAATCCGATATTAATATTAATTTGTGAGTCCTACCGCCACCTTTTCTACAGTCAGCAACACTGTTGTTGGTCCGCTACCTATGGCGATGTATGACCAATAATATATAATACTGACGATTGACCATTTCTCAAATGGGTTTAGACCATCTCTGTTACTTCCCCCACTTTAAAGCTACTGCCTCATTTTTCTTAAAACATGGTTTCACCTGTCATAATAGCCTGAAGGTACTACTGTCTGATAATAGAACCAACTTCATTTCTAAAGTAATCATTGACCTCAATGCCCAGATGGGCACTTATTCATCTTTCACTGTTCCCTACCATCCTGCTACAAATGGATCAGTGGGATGAGCAAATGGAACTCTTATTACCATCCTTACATAAAAATGGCACACTATGACCTCAGCTGGTGGAATAGATAACTTCAACTGACTCTTTTTCATATCTATGGATTATCATTGGGCTATAAAGATATCACCATTCTGAGTTCTATATGGCCAGGAGCCAATATTACCCTTCAGCATTCAACCTATTTTATAGTCCTATACGCCAGGCATGCCTGAGCTAGCAATGCGAAGGCTGACCAATGAACTAGCTGCCTACAAGCTCTAGCTGTTAAATATATATGGTGACTACCAGTCACTGCGAGGCGGAGCAAAGCAACGCACAAAAGCCAATCCTGCATAGTGCCCATTAGGGGATCTGGTATTGTTCTATTACCACTGACCAGTGGGTCAGGTGCACAAACTTGACACTTTAGTCAAGACCATTGTTGGGATTTTTGCCATATTCCCAGCCTGCTAGATTGCCTGGAATCGCAAGGGGAAAATTCCCTAAGGCGAAGTGAATTGGAAATCAGTTGGCCCAAGTTTCAGAGGAACTACGTTTGTGGGATTTTGGGATATTTACCTGATCATATTATTGGAGATCAATCTGGACAAATACTTAAGATCTCATCGGGAGGAGTTGCCAATGAAATAGGGGCGTCTGATAGTGATTAACTATCAGGTGTACCGATTGGGATCAGTCAGGTTTTATCACCAACTGATTGGGAATGATTAGCGAGTTGCGAGGTAAGTGATGCCGCCTGCAACTAGCAAATTGATTGGTTGGTGAGTGACCTGCCTTAATGGGTAATAAGTCCCATTACCTAAGCAGGTCACTACCTAAATATGGTTGGTTTGCTTGGATTGAAAGGAAAACTTTAGGGACACGTTTTCTGACTCTTTCCATTTTAAGTCTCAAGGATGTCCAACAACAAATCCTAGCCAGGATGGGGAAGACCATTGCTGCTGAGACGAGGATTGGTGATTCAATGTCAATGACAGCCGTTTCATTGAAGAGGTGTCAACTGAGGGTTAGACAGCCGAATTCCCCACTATATATTCCCTAGGGTTCACTATAATAAACAGTCAGATAACAGTTAGTTAGATAATAAGAGTTTAGTTCATAGTTATCCATTTGGTATATAGTTAAACTATCATCAGCTTCCATTGTGCTATTCTGTCTCAAGGAGATTAGTGCTGAGTGCAATAATTGGAAGACTATTAGAGAAAAGAGTAAAGATCCGAGTGGGGATCTAGAGAAGAAGGAGTCACAATTGGGGATAGATGCTGACTGTGTTGTACCAAAGATATTAACACCGGGATATCTCAGTGAAGATAAGGTTGAACAGGGCAAGGGATTAAAACCCTATGAGTACAACATCACTAGTATCAATTGGGAATACTGGCCAAGCGTTGGGCCAAAGTATAATAATTCAACTCAACTACAGATAATAGTCTCCATACTAATATCAAATTGATAATTCATTCTACTATACAATGCGACGAAGTGCACAAGGAAACCAAACCTGTGCAGTAAAAAGGTTACTAATGTTGCTTGCCAATAACAACCACTTAAGTAAATTTATACAAGTTGTTGCTCACTACAGGGGTAGTTGAATCAAAGAATTAATAAGAATGTCGTACAAAGAAAAGCTACACAAACTATGGACCAAGTTAGCCACTGTAAACCAGAATGCCTTAAACTCAGAGGACCATTGGGAGTTCGCAGCCTTGAAAAAATGAGTCGCCAAGGTGGAGGAAGGACTAGATAATGTAGCAAGCTTCGGGAATGAGTTACTTGGGAAAGTAACTTCGTTAAAGAAGAAAGAAGGATACCTCATTTGAGAGGTCTTATACCTGAAATAGGAGCGAGAAGCAGATCGCGTTCATTTAAGAAATTTTGGTGCGGATATAGAGAGATTAATCAAAGAATTGGAGGAACTGAAAGCTCACAGATGTGCTTGTGAGCCCAAGATAGCAAGTGATGCCAAAAAGAAGTCCTCACATGATACTTGGAAATTCAAATACCGCAAGGAACATGCCGCCCACTTTTGCTGCCATTTTGGAGATGACGCCCAAAGTCACTCCTCAAGTTAGCCAAGTAGCTGAATCAAGAGATTTGGCCAGAAATAACTCGGAAGCATTTAGGGCAACACCAAAATTGCCAACGTTCCATGGGGATAATGACCTCAGCGTTTTTCCAACTGTTTGACATGAACATGAATCGCTACAGGGATCATCAAAAGGCGCTGACGGTCATGAATTGCCTAGACACTCGCTGTCAAAGCTTAGTATTACCTCACCTGGAGGGGGACAGCTGGTCATATGCTCAGGCAAAGGCGGCCATCATGAAAGAGTTTGGTAGTCCAACATGCATGTTGAAATGCAAGCAAGAATTTATGGGAATCCAGTTCCATAAAGATGAGTCTTTAGCTAGCTGCGCGGATCAGTTTTACCAGGAGTTGTAGATCCTAGTTGGAGCAAAAGTATTTGACAACTTTGATGCTAGAATCGCTTTGCAAGTGGCCCTTTGGCCCTATCACAATTTGCATCAAATGATGTCTTCCATGTTTGCTATGGAAGTAACTACCTCACAAATGGTGGATAATTTGAAGATTTTAGAGTGACATTTGATACCCCAAATAGAAGCTTCAAATCTAATCCAGTACAAAAGCCAAATCCCATGAAGGGAAATGAAGGAGCTAAAGAAATGACCAATTGAACTGTGCTGGGGAATAAGCCCAAAGAATTCAGACAGTTGAATAAGAAAAAAAGGTCTGCTACCAAAGTGGCGGGAAAGGACATTTCACCGTGCACTGTAAGAAGCCAAAGGATCAGATTACCGTGGTCCAGGCGAAAAAGTCAGCACCCACCAAGGATTTGGGAAAAGGGACTGCTGCATAGACAAGGAACAGTCTAGAGCGGCGGAGAACCCTGTTCCTCCTGATACCATAATTGGAGAAATTGACATTAGTGATTTGTTTATAGACAATGAGCAGGATTGGCTATACCAAGTAGTCAATATGGATGTGAATGCCATGACCAGAGCCGGGGAAAAGAGAATCAACCCTGAGATAATCCAGGAAGTTGCTCGGCCATATGCCCAACAACTGGTGGAGAAGATTTGAACCGCCAAGAATCCTGAAGAGTTATCAGATGTCCATTTAGATGAGGCCAATCTGTCTACCCCTCAGAGTGACAAAGGAATCGTTTACTGAATTATCAGCACAAATTATTCACACCCTAGATTTGGTTAATAATGCTGCCATTCACTCAGTAAATATTATATTACAATACTCTGAGTGTACGTATATAGACATACAAGTGAATCAAGTAATAGTGAGGGCGATTGTTGATAGTGGAGCGCCCATCAATATTGTCTCAACCAAGCTGGTAAAATGATGAAGATCTCGCCAGACTTGGAACATAAGTAAGAATATGGGTCATCTGGGCCAATCACCACCATCTCCTGTGGAGCGTATAGTGCGTTGCCACCATGATTTGGGTCATTGGTGGTATCTGCGCCAGCCATAGTTTTGGTTGGCCAAAACTATGACATTCTGATTGGAATGGAATTTCTACTAAAATATGGAGTTAAATGTAACTTTGAGGATAATAAATTGACCATATTGGGTCAGACGTTATCATTTGTATATCAGAAGGATGGTGAAGCTCCACTAAATCGGAGAAACAACTTTATCAATCTAATATACAATGATGGCATTGTCCCAATTTGGTACCGATTGGTTGGTAGAAAGTAACGTGAAATGCCGGTGGAAATCCTTGAGAACTGGGGAATTTCACTAAGGATCAAGAATAAGAGGACCATACCGCCAGGCTTGCAGATGATAGTCAACACAGGGTGGATATTGGAGATTCCTGAGCTGTTGTACGGGGAGGTCAGAAGCCCCTGGAAGAAATCCAGAGTGGAGCCATGGGTGGCTCCTGGGATAATAATGTCAGTCCATGGAGAAATTCGAGTTCTCCTGGCAAATTTGAGCGAGAAACCGATGAAGATAAAGAGGAATCAGATCATTGCATTTGTTCATCTGATCCTGATGGCCAAATTGAGAAAATTCCATGATTTTTGGTAACTTGAAGAAATGGGATTACTGGCTGGGTTGACCAAAAGCATCAACCTATTGGTTGATTGAGGGCAGCTCGCTGATCTATCAGAAGGCTAGCAAGAAGAGGTGCAAAAACTATTTGAAAAGTATCAGGAAGTGTTTGCTCAGGATGACCATGATTTGGGATGTGCACAAGATGTAATACACAAGATTGACACTGGGAAGGTTTTCTGATAAGGATGAGACTGATCTAATGATTGAAAGCCGCTGAAGAGGTAGTGGAGGATGAAATCACCAAACTAGTGAAGCATGGGCTTCTAGTTCCGTCATCAAGTCCCTGGGCGAGTCTGATTATGATCGTGAAGAAGAAAGATATATCTAACTGGGTGGTGATTGACTTATAAAGGCTGAATGAAATTATGAAGAAGGATTCATATCCCCTACTGAGGATTGACAATGCGCTAGATTGTTTAGGAGAAGTAAAGTATTTCTCCGTGATGGATCTGATCTCAGGATATTAGCAGATCAACTTGCCAAAGGAAGACTAGGAAAAATGCGCGATTATTACTGCGCAGGGCCTATACCAACCGACGAGGATGCCCCAGGGTCTATGTAATGCGCCTGCAACGTTTCAGAGGGCCATGGACGCGATATTGAGTGACTTGAAGTTGTCATATGTCCTGGTATATCTGGACAATAACAACATGTTCAGTAGGACGTTTACTGATCACCTACACCACTTAGAAGAAGTATTCAAGAGACTGTCCGCGGCTAACCTGAAGATTAAGCAAAGGATGTGCTACTTCTCTAAGAAAGAGTTGAAATATCTGGGATTCATAATCAACTCCAGTGGGTTGCAGCCACAAACCCAGAAGATAGCCACCATAGAACGGATGATTGTACCAAAAAGTGTTTGAGACATCAAAGTGTTCCTTAAGATGGTCAGATACTATAGAATATTTATTTGGGACTTCGCCCAAATAGCTGAGCCATTATTCCATTTATTAAAGGATCCAAAAAAGGATTCGTATGGAATGAAGAGGCCCAGACACCTTTGATGAGTTATGCCAGTATAAATAGATTCGTCAATTCTGAAATATAAAAATTTCGATTGGGAGTTTTTTTTTATTTAAACTGATGCTTCATTGATGGCGATCAGTGCCATACTGAGCCAAGTATACAAACTTGGGGACGAGCATCCAGTGGCATATGTGAGCCAGACACGCTCAGCTGCTGAGAGGAACTACACTGTGACTGAGCATGAATGCCTTGTGGTCATTTATGCACGCAAGCAGTTTTGGGTGTACATCCATGAAATGCACTTTAAGGTGGTAACGGACCACTCTTTGCTACATTAGATTCACAATTTAAGAGAGCCAGAAGGATGACTGGCCCTATAGGCACTTAAACTCCAGGATTAGATTATGAGATTGTCCACCAAGCAGGGCTTCTCACCAGAATGCGGATGGCTTGTTGTGGTTACCAGAGGGTCCAGATGGTATAAACGCAGGTGGATAAGCTATTCCAGAGAATTGTCGATGGAAAAATTGAGGGCAAGTTTAGAGAAATCCAAGGTGCACTTCAGGAAGCGATGGAAAACACCGAGACTATGGATGGACAAGTATTCAAGATGATCAATAGGAAGCGGTTATTATTCCAGAAACCATTGAAAAGATTAGCTATAGTTCAAGCAGCTCACTAGGTTGTTGGGCATAGAGGCCTGAGGAAAAAAACTAACCATACTTGCCAGTACTATTACCAGAATCCATCAACTATGATGTAACAGATTATCTAGCTGGTTGTGTGGAGTGCCAGCTGCACAAACCACATAAGAATACAACTGGATACTGAATGGTCCGCCCTGGATTTGCTCGGCATATGGTGTCCATTGATGTGATAGGACTGCTGACAATGAGCACAGGGAGAGTCAATTACATTATAGTTGCTATCAACCATCTAATGAGATGGGTTGAGATGAAGGCTCTAACAAAAGTAGAAGCTACCAGTACCGCAAGGTTTATTCTGGATCAAGTAGTATACTGGCATGGATGTCCGCTTGTCCTGCTTAACAACAATGGGACAAACTTCACGTCTCATATGATCCTAAGATTGAATGAGATAATGGGGATCAGGGGAGCTGTGTCAGTACCTTACCAGACGGAGATGAACGGACTGGTAGAACAGGTGAATGAAACGCTGGCCATGACTCTGAGAAAGCTGGTACCAGGAAGAACTTCCACATGGGGAACATACCTGAGTTGATATGTTTGCCTACAATATTAGTTATCATACAGCAATGGGGAAGACGCCGTTTGAATTGTTATACAGAAGAAAGGCCGCGTCTCCACCAATTTTATACACTTTGGTGGAACCTACGTCAGGGATGAGTACTGAGAAATATTTGAACCAACTGACAAATATCCTTATCGATATGAAATTGAAAGCATTTGATACAACATTGAAGAAAAGGATATGAGTGAAATTGATGGATGATAAGAACTGACTGGCCTTAGCCAAATATCGAATAGGGGAAAGAGTTGCCTATTGCAATACGCATGGTTTCAGAAGAAGAAACAAACTAGATGCATTATTGTTGGGTCCGTTTGAGGTGATTGCCAAGACGGTGAATGATGCCTACTCCATCAAGAATCTCTTGGATAGAAGAGTTGTGAATCAAGTCCACGCTAAGTATCTAAAGCAATGGATTGATGAAAAAATAAAAGAGTTCCCAAAGGACCAATGAACCATTAAGTTTATCACATGCTGATGATTAGTTCAAGTCCAAAAAAAAGACCTCTGAACCAATCTAGATGGTTAAGTCTGAAAAAAGGACCTCAGAACCATAGAAAACTGGCAGGTTTAAGTACCCAGGATCCAGTTTGGGAATTAGAATAAAAATATGGACCTCTGAACCAAAACAAGGTCAAGCCCCATAGGGAAAAAAGAATGATTGAGATAAAAAATTGATAAAAGATATTGGAAAAAAGATATTAAAATGCATAGAGAAAAAGCCATTATAATTTTATAATTTTTATTTTTATTGCTAATCCTTGGTACAGGGATGATTCCGCCTATGTCACCTCTTGGGGGAGGGAGGATGGATCGCAGTAGGAAGGATTAGCCCATCAAAATTGATATGAGATCAAATGCTAGAGAAGGATAGACTTACACAAAACCATGTTCTTTAAGCAGACGCTGAGCCCTGCGAGAAAGTGACTTGATGAAGGGAAATTGAGATGTCAGATGAAGCCAATAGCAAAACCCCAGAGTGGGGAGGAAAGCAAAAGTATAAGAAGAGGCAATTGGCAAATAACCTCAAGTAATCCCAATACAGTACTGGGGCTGGAAGATTAGTTCTGAGCGCCTGATGACGGGCTTCATCAAGTACACCGGAGATGTGGGCTGGCAACAAACATGGGATGTTTGATGGGGTTGCCAAATCATGCCCCCTATCAACGCCATCAGCAGAAGATACCAATGGGAAGCACTGGAAAAGAGATAGTCATGAAGGGAGCAGATTGCATCCTGCAAGTGACAACTATGGGCTTCTTGGAAGCTAAAGCTGAACAAATGATGGAACCTGGGCGAGGCTGGAAGCTTCATGGATCAACTTCAAAGAACTTGGCCAGCAAAGAAAAGAGCATAAGCGGCGGTATCCCAATCCAGGATGTTATCAAGATCAGAGGGATTCAGCGCTAGGGTCAAAGCCTTGGTGACTTGGGCCCAGAGTTCAGCATAGGGGAGATCAAAGTGAATACTTTTACCAATGGTGAGCTTGGAGATCAGAACAGCGGGTTTGTAATATTGCCCAAGTCAGAAGAGGAACTCAGAAAGCAGTTCTGACCTGGCAAGAAATGAGTGTTCAAGAGCAACTGGAATAATCTCCAGAGCATCTACAACGATGGTCAGAGCATCAGCAAAAGGAGCCTAATCCAGGAGAGTTTTGAAATCTAACTCTGGAATTGATGGCAGAGGAATAATTGGCCAAGAGTTGTTTGAAATGATAGACAGCCTGGTTTTGTTGGGATTAGTTACCATTTCCAGTAATTTGATGGAAGGACTAGCCGCTGGTGCCAGACTAGGCATATGAGTCCTGGAAGGACCATAAAAGAGGCTCCGCTGAGCATCCCAACTCATCTGCTGGAAGAGATAAAGGTCTTGATCAGAAAACTATTCAGAAGCTGCTGGTATCACGACTCAGAATTTGACATATGAGCTGGATGAGAGGGTAGATGTTGGAATTATATAAAAAGTTGACATTATGCACTCTACAATCCATTAAGCTCCAATTTCAGAGAAATTATCAATATTAATGGGATAAGCTCTCCAAGGGAAGAATTAGAAATGACTTAAGCCAAGAGCTATGAGCAAAATAACCAGGGCAAATAAGAAATAAGCACTCTTAATCGAGCTGCAAAACAAACATCAACGGCAAGAGTCTCCTGTCTAAGATGAGGAGGAAATATGGAAAGCAAGGACGCTGGACCAAGTATCCTGCATATGACAATGGGTCATATACCCTGACGGGGGGAAAATTGGATCCCAGGACTGTTATCGTCATGAGTAAATTGTTCATCCTGGCATGACAGTAGATCATGGGGACCACGCTCTGGGTAGGCGATAGCAAGGAGGAAGAGGAAGAGAGCTGCATGCCAAAGGTCATCCAAAGCAATTAAGTATTAATAATTGTACACCACTTGAGCAAAAGAAGTATTTGACTGAGTATTTGAAGTGGTGTTCTAATGCCCCAGACCTTTTATCTCTGGAAATCTAGGCAAGAGGGGGGATGTGTTGGGATTTTTGCCCATATTCCCAGCCTTCTAGATTACCTGGAATTGATAGGGGAAAATTCCCTAAGGAAAAGTGAATCAGAAATCAGTTGGCCCAAGTTTCAGAGTAACTACATTCAGAGAATTTTGGGATATTCGCCTGGTTATATCTGTCAGGGATCAATCTGGATGAATACTTAAGAACTCATCGGGTGGAGTTGCCAACAAAATAGGGGCATATGATAGTGATTAACTATCAGGTGTACCGATTGGGATTGTCTGGGTTTCATTATTGACTGATTGGGAATGAATAAGAAAGTTGTGAGTGAGTGATGCCGCCTGCAACTAGAAATTGATTGGTTGGTGAGTGACCTGCCTTAATGAGTAATAAGTCCCATTACCTAAGCATGTCGCTAGCCAAATATGGTTGGTTTTCATGGATCAAAAGGAAAACGTCAAGGACATGTTTTCCGACTTTTTCAGTTTTAGGTCTTGAGGATGTCCAACAATGGAATCCTAGTCAGGATGGGGAAGACCATCGCTACTGAGATGAGGATGGGCGATTCAATGACAATGGCTGCCATTTCATCGAAGAGGTGTCAACTGAGGGTTAGACAGCCGAATTCCCTACTATATATTCCCTAGGGCTCACTATAATAAACAGTCAGATAATAGGTAGTTAGATAATAGAGTTATTTAGTTCTATTATTCATTCAGTATATAGTTAAACTATCATCAGCTTCCATTGTGCTGTCCTGTCCCAAGGAGAGTATTGCTGAGTGCAATAATTGGAAGTCTCTTAGAGAAAAGAATAAAGATCCGAGTGGGGATCTAGAGAAGAAGGAGTCACAATTGGGGATAGCTGCCAACTGTGTGTTGGACCAAAGAGACTGCCACCGGGGTATCTCAGCAAAGATCAGGTTGAACAGGGCAATGGAACGAATCCCTAAGAGTATGACATCCTGAGTATTCAATTGGGAATACTGGCTGAGCGTTGGGCTGAAATATAATAATTCATACTCAACTACTGATAAAAGTCTCCATACAATTATCAATTAATAATTCATTGTACTATACAACGTGACAAAGTGCACAAAGAAACCAAACCTTTGCAGTAAAAAGGTTACTAAGGCTGCTTGCCAATAACAACCATTTAAGTAAATTTTTACAGCCATAAAAAGTCATATATTATCAGGGCTGGAATACCCATCATCTCTGTCAAGCCAGACTAAGTCACAAATTGAGCTCATGCTAGGTTCCTTTGGACCTATGCCATTTTTCAGAAAGATATTAAGGGGGCATTGTTGGATTGATGAGATTCATGATAGATCATATGGGAATTGAATGACTGACATGTCCCAACATATTAAGGGAACCGCCATTGCAGTGGAACCTACCAAAATTGCCATGAGCAATGAATCCAAAAATGAGCTGCCGCAGGTCTGACCCTTTCCAAAATCCGCCTAAGCAATAGGTAAAGTTTTAAACTGTTGGGGATCGCGCTAAATCAGCTGAACCAATAGGTTAATAATATGTTACTGATCCTTTACATTCCACTGTTTCACTATTAAAGTCACCATATCCCTTGTGACCTTGAACCTTGACCAAAGCCTATAAATAGCCTAAAAGTGAAAATAAAGGGATTTTCGTTTCTGGTAAATTTTTAGCCTAGTTCATACAAGTGATAAGACTGTTATTCTAAAAGTGTTTTGCTTTAGTTTAGCGAAGCTAAAAAGTGATTGCGCCCTAGGGACTTAATAGCCTTCTAGGAGAATACACTGGGTTATCAGCAATTAATAATTGCATAGCCTTCAAAAGACCTGATCTCCAAAAATAAAAAAAAACTCAACATTACTATAATTTCACTTTTAAACTAGCAATCAAGTTAACAATTATCCAACACAACATTTTTGGTCCCATTTGGTTCTGAAGGGATGTTCCTCCCTGTTGGATTGCAAGGAGTTCTCAAAAAGGACTCACATTATCTTTCCTTTTTTTGGGGGGAATCACAACCACCAAGAACCTGCACAAGAGAAAAGTTTTTATGCTTCTAAGGTAATTTGATGACCTGGAGGTAGTAAAGTTTTTAAGGAGGACAAGCCACTACCAGGTGTGCTAAGTGAAAGGTCTCCACCAACTTACAGCAATGGGAACAATTAAAGGCACCTATCCAGCTGTTCATAGAAAGTAAAGCCCTTTCAGGAAACTAAGTTCTGTACTGAACGGCAAGATTTCTATAATGACATTATTGTATAGAATTTATGTTGGAACTTCAGTATGCCCACATAATCCAGATTAATTAATTACAATTAATCTGCTTTATCTGATAGGCTAAATTACCGTAGAAGATGTGAGAGCTATCATAGTATATGATAACTATTGTTAGTTATAATTCCTAATAGATAAAATTAAATGAACATGACTTGTTTCCATCAGATTACTGATGTTTTATTGGACTGGATCCTCAACAACAAATTACAAACGTTTAATTATAAATCTAACAATTGATGATTTAATTATATTGTATTAATCAATAAGAGTTTTTATTATAAATTGCTTAAGGGTTTATTGTTAGTTGCTAGGCGTTGACAAAGATTTTAGTAGAAACTTGCAAATTACCTTTTAGGTAACATGACCTGCTGTTAATAGATAATGAGTCCCATCATCAAGGAAGGTTGCAAGTTTTTAATTATACTTAGCTGGGGTTGAGCATAGAAATTGGGGCACATTCTTTAATTCAACTCATAAGGAGCCATGTTCTAGTCAGTGGTGAAATTTAACTAGACAGATGATCAAGATCATCTTTTAGGACAACTACAAAGGGCAAATGCTCTGGTGATGACTGCCGTCCTTATTGGAGCCAACAGAAGAGTTAGGCGCTGGAACAACATATATATTCCCTTTGGTTTTTATTAAATAGAGCAGAAAGTTAAAAGTACCATAGTATTTAAAATGATACACATCTGTGTATTTTTACTTTTAGGATTAGAGTTAAAGGATAGTTAGCCTTAGTCCAAATATTACTTTCAACTTCTCAGCGCGCTCTTGCATTAAGATGAAGATAAAAGTTCCATTGGTACAGAAGTCGCCAGCTCTAGAAGAAAAATTTGAAGGGATAGGATTACTTCTTTTCTGTAAGAAGTCCAGTACCTTCAAGGATAAAAGAAAGAGCGTTAGCACCAGTCTAGCGTTGGAGACAATACTCAATTTGTTTGTGAAAATTTAACTAGTACTATATTCTTCATAATATTGTTAAACAGTCAATTAATATATCAACAAAATAAGGAACTTTTCTTTCTCGTTGCAAACACTTTTGCAACCCATTCGTTTCAAGACTAAATCTAGTTTGATAATCTCATAGAGGGATTAGTCTGCGCCCATGTCTGGGAGCAGTTGGGCAAGCAAGGCAAGAGAAGCAGGCGGAAGGCCCGCGGCCTCTAACGTTTGAAAACGCCCCAGAGAATCCGGCGGAATAGAAAAAAATCTAAAAAACTGGCGGTCACAATTTCCCCAGAGATACTTGCGTGGCAAGCACAATGCAACCAGTACATCAACACGCCACATTCCCAGCCACTTTTGTCGGTGGAATTTGGAGTCCGTGTGTATCTGGACATCCAAAAAACGGCCCTATGGGAAAAATTTTGTGAAGATGTACACAAATTTTCCCAACCGCGGTGTACATTGCACCTCACTCCATGTCACGCGGTTGGCTGGACCTAGGTTTTGAAAGCAAAATAGCAGCAGACGAGGCTGCAGCGGTGCGCATAGTGGTCAACCTCCCTCAGAAAGCAATGGGTAGTCAAAACTAAACGCACCAGATGGATAAAATCAAACCAAATTTTCCTCACGTTTGACTTTTTGCCTACTACAGTAAAACGTGACATTTTGGAGCAACACCTGAAAGATGGTCTTGCCATATATGGCGAAATACAATCTTTCAAAATGCAACATTTCACGCTGATGCCACACCTGTGCACTGGCAAAGCCATTGCAGTTCTGACCCCAACTGAGGAGATCGTGAAGGACCTAACCCAGATCCTGCACTCCACCTTTATTGACATCGCAGGGCACACCACCCACCCATTCCAGGTAACCATGGACAGCGCGCCCCCCATTTGCACCCACTGTGATGTGTTTGGCCATAAGGCGCATGCATGCCCCATCAAAGAGGGCGTCACATTCCAAGAGCACCCCTCGGCGGCCATGGCCAGTGGAGAGGCGCACTACGAACCAACCGCAAGCACCAAAGAGGCTTTCCCGTGGGGAGCACAAGGCTGCTACCTATTGGTAAAGCCCATTTCCCCGCAGGAGTGGAAGAAGGCCAAGCAGGCCCATAGGACTGCGGCCAAGGAAGTGGCCAAGGCCACCACCACCATCCCACACTCACAACGCCAGGAGGACATGGAAACCTTCGCGGTGGAAGCAACTTGGGAATCCATCACCCAATCAGATTGGGAGGCCCATGCCGAATGGCCACTCAATCCGAGGATCTGATGGGAGATTCGATCTCACCCAATCGCTGCACCCAAGCCCTGGCCAAAACTGACTTGGGACCTATCCCAACCGAAAAAAATTTTTTGCCCCACTCGTCGGTGCACCAAACTTATCTGCACCACAAAAAATTTGTCCGACGTCGGGAAAACAAAAAGCAAAGGCCAAAGCCAATGCAACTCTTTCTGCAAAAATTAACAAAAACCCAATAGCGTTGCTGCTAATACCCACGCTGCTGTGAAAGCCCGTGGGGACCTGGAAGAGGCTGGTGGGCCCAGGGGCCCACCCCTTGGACCTAAGGTGCGATGGGGAAACCTTCACTCTAGGGACGCTGAATATCGCCGGACTCAAGGCCTCCCCATCCTGGGCTAGGAAACTGAGTTTTTTACAAAACAATTTACCCGTGGATATCCTGGCCATCCAGGAGTCCCACTGTCCACGAGGTTCTGAGGAAGCTTGGAAAACAATGCTCCTACCATCCCTATCCTTTTGGTCAAAGCACTGTGGGGTGCTAATTTGGAAAAACAATTTTTTCAAATTTACATCTTCAGAAACATTCCTAAATGGCTGAGTGCTCGTTGTCACCTTCTCATGGGCCAATGTTGCACACACAATCATCAACATTTATGCCCCAAACGGTGCACAAGAGCGTTGGGAATTTTTCTCATCAATCAAATCCCTCCTGCTACCCCCAATTCTTTCCTAATTAGCAACATGAACTGTTGGCTAACCTCACCAATGGTCTGGTGGCCGCCCTCACCCCACGCCCCACAGGGTCACGTAGAACTATGCATTCTAAAAGCCACCCTTGGGTTAATGGATGCGCTGCCACGACATGCCCCACTGCTCAAAATCATGACGCGTCCCCACGTCCACAACGGCCAATTAAGGTCCATGACCCACATTAACCTTATTCTAGCGCCGGCGAAATTCCAACCCCACATCTCCCACTTCAAAACAACGAAAATGGAATTCTCTGACCACCGACTGGTCTTGATAACATACCACTTACCCGTCACAGTTGCAAAGGCCCCACATTGGTGCAAAATCCGCCCCCCAGAGCTCGCATCGCCAGGATTTTCCACGTGGGTGGAAGAGGCAACTTTGGCAAAATCGTTTGCTGCACCGTTTTGCGCGGACCCTATTTCCACATGGGCAACTTTCAAAGAAGACACCATCCGCCACTATTGCCATCTCTCATCCAGACGCTCACGAGCCACATCAGCGGTTATATCGCGCGTGCTGGAAGAATTGGCCCACTTGGAGTCCAACATTCCAGCCTCAGGATATAGCCCTGCATGGGGCCAGAAGTGGGCGGAGGCAGCCGCCCACCTCAACGCACTCGAAAGGCAACACAAACATCAGGTTTGTGTCCAATACAGGGCCACACGCATCACTAAAGGCGACAAGTGCACCGCATACTTCTTCAAAATTTTTTGCACCACACCAGAGCGTGGCCTGCACACAGGTGCGAAGATCAGATAATTCTATTGTGGACACACTGGCCAAAGTGACAATCGAAATGCAAAGATATTACTCCAAGTTATACCAAGCCAAACCAATTCAGCTGGCTGAAATGGCGGAATTTCTTGACAGAGCTCATATCCACACCATTTTCCGATACCCAGAAATAATGGATTTAATTACTCCAAACAAATTATGGACTACCATTCGTGGTACGCCAAACCAAAAATGCCCAGGCCCAGATGGCATTCCATATGAGTTCTACAAAAAATATTTTAAATATATATCCCCATTGCTGCTAGCCTCACTCAACCAAAGCCTGTTGGAAACGCGCCTCCTACCAGGAGGACATGAGGACTTTATGGTCACACTCTTCAACAAAAGGGGATAGGCTAGACTTAGCCAACTGGTGCCCCATTTCTCTATCAAACACAGACACAGAAATTTTAACAAAAATCATGGCTAACCGTTTAGGGACTGTAGCATCTGCCACCATCTCCCCAGAACAATTCAGTTTCATCCCCAGAAGGTCGATTTGGGATAACGTGCACTCTGTGGCTAATGTGTGTCAGTCCACAGCCTCTGGGGCACTTGTATTCTTGGACCAACAAAAGGCCTATGATAGAGTAAATCGGGAATACCTTAGGGCTTGTTGTTGTTGTTGTTGGGGGGGGGGGGGGGGGGGGGGGGGGGGGGGGGGGGGGGTGTGTGTGTGTGTGCCTCCAACAATTCCGCCTACCTCCCCGCTTCATTAACTGGGTGATGCTGCTCACGGAATCTGCAACAATGGCAGTGCATGGCCCAAGCTTCCTAACATAAGTAGTCCGCCCTCAAAGGGGCTTGCAACAAGGGGACCCCCTCAGCCCACTCTTATACAACTTCAGCCTTGACCCACTACTGCGAAATGTGAATGCTCAACTCACTGGGGTCCATGTGCCAGGCCAAACCCCAGTCAAGATGATGGCATTTGCAGATGATTGCGTGGTGGGGGTGTCTAATAACAAAGATGCACGCGCGCTTGAAGCCCTCATCCAGTAATATTCCTGGGTAAGCAACGCGGCACTGAACGCCTCCAAAACTGAAATTTTATCCTCCTTGGTCAATTTCAAATCTGCTGGGCCCCAGCAAGTAGTTCCCAACCCGGCCCATCTGCTCGCCCACGTCCACGCCTTACTAACTTAAAACACACCGCTCCACTGGTGCTCCCCTTTGTGCCACGACCTACCATAGGACCGGTATGCCATCTGGGCGTGTGGTTGGAGGCAGGTGGATACGCGTCAGCAGTAATGGAGTGCCATATACTGGACAACGTGATGAAGCGAATTGCCTCTCTCAGAGCCCACCCTATTACCCTCACTGGCAGGGTTGTTCTTGCCAACTCTATGCTCCTATCCAAAGTCTGGTTCGGAGCCCATGCCATCCCCTTCTCCCCAAGCTTCTTCAAATCCCTGTATGCTTTGCTACAAGGTTGGCTTTGGTCAGGCCGCCCTCCACCAGTATGGCTAGAGGGCATGTTTGGCCCTCATCATCATGGTGGCATGGGCCTACTTGACTTCAAAGCCCATGCCGCCAAGATCCTGGGCACCTGGATTGCGGCCGTCACTGCTCCTACACTCCCATCCCAACACTGGTCCCGCGTGGCCCGCTCCAACTTCTCCCGAGCCTTGGGCCTCAACAATCCATCAAACCCCCACTCCCTGATGAAACACCTCGCATCACACACATCAGCCACAGGTCCTCACGGGACCAAAACCCACTACAAACGAATCCTACTCTCCATGCGAAGCGCAGAGTGGAGAATTCATATTAGTGGACATACAACCTGAAGAGGCCGCCCCTCTCCTCAGTTCACACAAGAGGTACAGGGGCTACCCATCCATGATGGCGTGATCCCCATTTGACCCCAAGTCCTATCCAGGGTGGACTACCTGGACATGATGGACATCCCTTATTCCACTGAGACCCAAAAGACTATCTGGAAATACGCACACCATCCTCTGTTGCAGCCTCAAGTCCGCTCCCATGTGTGGCGCTGCCTGAGGCGGGTGTATCATACAGCTGAGCGCTCTAATGCTTTACACTCATCCTGTGTCATGTGTGGCCAGTATGAAACGCTGTTTCACCACCTGGAGAAGTGCCCCACCTCTAAAGTAATATGGCGCGAAGTCCAACGTCTGCTAGGCCAGGATCAAACACATCCCTTCAGTCTGTCAAGAGATATGTTTGCTTCATCAATGGCCTCCCCCTCCCACCCTCCCTTCGTGCTCTGGTGGTTGCAATCGCCATGTGTACTATCCACACGATTTTCTTGGATGCCATCTCCAGATCCATCCCCACCCTCCCTGAAAGCTCTCTACAGATTCTGGTCTCATTTGGTGGATCACTTTCAAGTGTGGATGTTTGGATATCTCCCACTGCGTCGCCGACAGCTGGTCTCCTCCTGGTTCCCAGTCTGGTTTATCAAATCAGACCCCTTCCTCCACACGTGCTCAATAGTGGCTACGTCCCCTACACACGTTCCCTCCCCCTTCCCATAAGTGGCATTCCTGCTGGCAACAAGAGATAGCATCGCTTCTCTGGGGTGCCTCCCTGGTACTAAGTTTTGTCTCGTCTGAGTCATATTTGGAAGTGTCCGTCCCATGGTTGGCCTTCCCCGGAATAAATTTAAAAATCTAAAAATATATCAACAAAATATACAACGCACACACATTAACCTGTGCAGTAGACTAAAAAGTTTACATTTGAGGCTCATTACAGGGGGTAATTAATTAGCCCAGAATTAAAAGTTTATATTTGGTGATAATACAGGGTGTAGTTGAGTTATCAGGCCAAAGATCACAGAAGAAATTATCAGCAAAATTTCATTCAAGAACAAACTTAAAAACAGTGGATAGAGGGGTGGAAGGCGAGTCGGTAAGGGCATACAGCTACCAACCTGAAGGTTGCAGGTTCAACTCCCGCCCTTCACACATCGATTGGGGTGCCAGCTGAAGGAAGCTATTGGCGGTTAGTAGGTATAATAACACGAAAACCTTTTTCATGACGTAACCAGAAAAATCTGAGTCCCGATCTGGAGGTGAAAAAAAACTATGACAGAGCTGATCCTGCTCAGGTTTCATGTCAATACTTTCTTTCTCCATTTTCAGTAATGTCCATCCCCTGGTTGGCTTGCCTCAAATAAATAAATAAAAAACAGTGGATAGAATTGGAACCTGTTATCCAGAGTAGCTGAATTGGTATCACAAGCCAATCTGAATAATCTGGATGAGCAGTTGATGAAAGCTAAGAAGGAATTAGAATTAGTTGCAAAGTAACAATGATCTCTTTAAAAAGGTCACCTAATTGAAGCTGAAGTAGATCAAATTAGTCTAAGAGTTACTATTTTATAAAACCGAGAGAAAAGTGGATAGAGAACAATTCAAATGGACTCAGGAAGACATAGTCACAGATCTAAAGTGCTTCAAAGATTTGGAAATCACAAATGTGATTGCACTCAAATAAACAGATGATGCCTACAACAAAATTCATGAAAATTAGCTTGGAAAGGACAGATCCCAAGAAGTATGAATGGAGCTTTTACTGCAATTTTGGAGATGACTCCCAAATATAAACCTATCGTTATTTAGGTTGCCAATCAGAGATATAAAGCCACAGTAGCAATAGAAGGATATCGGAATATGCCAAAATTACCTATGTTTCACTGAGATAACGCACCAGTATTTTTACGACCTTTTAGAATAATTTTTTCAGATTGTGGGCCAACAAAAAGCGGTAATTATGATGAATTGTTTGGACAATGACTGTCAAAATCTGAAGCTTCCCATATCAACTGGGATAAATGGACATACAGCGATTTTAAAGAATCAATTATGATTGGGTTTAAGAGTTCTGAGTGAATGGCTAACCATAAGCAGGAGTTTATGGGAATTTAATTCAAAAGGATGAAACATTAACTACTTTCACCGACCAAATTTTACCAGGAACCACAAAGATTGGTTGGTGCAAAAATCTCTCTGATTTTGATGCACGTATAGAAATGTAAAAAGAACTTTAGATCTTCTGAGATCTGCACTGTGCTATAGTTTTATCACTTGCAAACCAAACTCTCAAATCACAGATAGTGGAGTATCTCAAGATTCTAGGAGCAAAATCTGAAAAAAAACTAACCAAAACTTTAAAGCTGCTTCTTCAAGAACTCAGAATACTTTGAAATTCACTGAAACTAATAAGGAACAACATAATTGATTATAATAAGAAATAAGCCTAAAGGACTGAAAAGGATGGATAAAACTACAATTACTGCCACCAATGTGGAAAGATTAAGCATGTAGTCGCTCAATGTTGGTCTGAGTAAACTAAAGAGCAAGTAATTATTGTGCAGGATAAAAAAAGAAACTGGCCAGTATTCAGAAAGAGACCAGTTGTACAGATATGGTGCATTATAGCACTGTGATCAAACTCAAACCCCTGACATACTCAAAGGTGGACTATATTTCTATCTTATCTGTAAATGAAAATACACCTGATCCGCTCTACAAGGTGGTTAATTTGTACGTGAATGCAATCACCCAAGTAAAGGTGAAGTAGATAGACCATGAAATCATGAAAGAAGTTATTCATCTATATGCTCATTATTTAGCAGAAAAGTTCAGAACTGCTAAAAGCACCAAAGAGCTAAAAATGAAACTTGATGATGCAAATGTTTCTCTCCATATTATCAGAAGCAAGGAAGTCTTTACTAATTTGTCAACACAGTTAATGTCTTTAGATCTGGAAAATAATGCCGTAAATCACTCAGTAAACGCTTTATTACAATACTTTGAGTGTACATATGTGGACATTATAGGCAATAAGAAGAGTATGGTCGTTATTTAACAGTGAAGCGCCCATTAGTTAATATTTTGCCCAAGATGCTAAAGCAAATGAAGAGTTCACTGGATCTAGAGTACCAGAAGGATTATGGAACTGCTGGACCTATTATGACAACATCCTGTGGAACATACAGTGAAATGCCACTTCAGTTTGGACGGCTGGTGTATCAGCTCCTGCTTATAAACAGATTAGGTACAGCCTGGTATGCACATCACCCTGGTGGTCGAATTCTCATATTCCAATGAGATTTGAAGGCCAACTCTGTAAATTGAGTTTGGTAGAAGTTCATATTAGGAATGGGGTAATCAAAGGTAAGAGGTCAGAAATTCAGAAACAGAGGCTGATCCAGAAGAATGCAACACTGGTATATCAAATTATCTAAATAATATTTAAATTGGATATTGAGCCTATGAAAATGATGACCTGGTTGTTGTTCAAAAACTTGGGTTAGAAGGATCCCTAGTTGAGTATTTTGCAGTGCTATATGAAGGGGAAGGGGATAATTGAGAATTTAATATCATCTTCTAAAATCTTACAATAACCAATATAACATTTGCTAGCTCATTTTATATACTTTTTTGTTTTAAATATATATTCAATCCCTGATATTAAGAATAACCCAACAAGCGTGCTAGGTCAAGCATTGGTCTTATTCTCGGCGCTGTCCAGGAACCAGACCCTACTATTGACATGAAGTGTCACTGAGACCATGGTTTGAGAATATGTCATGACATCCAGACATGGAGTGTGGGTTTTGTGATAATTTCTGCCAGGTTGTCAGTTATGTGGTTAGTGACATGGCTGATCTCACCCAAATCTCTTGTAGCATATTGGCGCAAAACCGCCCATAACCTTAAAAAAACTCGAATACTTTCCTTTCTGACTTGTGGGCCCTCAATAGGATGTGGTGATCTCAGGAGGAAAGGAATGGTACCAACATTTATTAACCGTGGTGATGGTATTATTCTAGCTGGCCTTTTTAATGCACAAAGTGGGGCGGTTATGGGGTGCTCCGATGCTAAAAGCAGAGGAAACTTTGGTAATGCCTAAATCAAACAATAGTTGATAGCTCTATCCATGGATGAACTAGACAAAATTCACCAGGTGATAATTGAATTTGTTTTCAGGCGCGTTAACACAGGTGACAGGGGAACCCCTTTCTCACTAAAGATAGCACAAATCGTAAATGCATTACCCATTACTTAGCAGGCTGAGTGCAGAAGCTGATCAAAGAACAAGGCCGCCTACCAGGTTCCAGGGATGAGTGTGTGGATTTGATTAACTGTGCAGCCTGCACAGATGAGGTGAAAAATGAAGCATGGTCAGCACTCCTGATGGAAAACCAGGGACGTAACTCAATGGAGGATTACGTATGGATTTTCCATTCATTGAAAAATGGCTGGGTGAAAGTTTCATCATCCTCATGAATGTTCCATCAAGGTTTACAGGCAGATTTACTGGTGGCCATGGTAGCAGCAAAAGTTTAGACGTATGTGATGGAAGAGGTTGCAAAAGACAGACAGGTTGGAAAGCACTTTGGCATTGGCATGAGACCAGCGTGAGGGCTCCATGTCTCCAGGAAAAGTTCAAACTCCAGCGGGTAGTTGGCCCATTAAGGGGATGAAATGCAGTTTTAAGAGATTTTGGAAATGTACAAGGGGGAATAGTAAAGGTTGTGGAGGAATCCAGAAGGCTTCAAGCCACAGACATGAGAAGGAAAAAATGTCCAAGTATTTGTCATCTACAAATTTGCAATTTAAAAACACATTAAAAGATAAATCAGCCTCTTCGCTTTACCTTGTTTATTTATTACAACGGAGATATACACTAAATGCGGAGCAGAAGAAATGATGGCTCTGGAGGATACAGGGGTGGAGGAAAAATACATCTAGCTTGTACTAACTGAGAAATTGAAGTTGAAGATACAGAAGGGAATGAAGGTTGTGTTTGCTGATGTGTCATGAAGGGCTCCCTCAAGGCTAGTAAGTCCCTTGATAGGAGTATGGCAGAGTATGTTTGGGTTCAAGGAGAAATTTTGTGCAATAGAGAATCTGGCCCATCCAGTAGTGTTATGGATGTGGTGGTTGCATAGCTTTTGACCCAGTATTGATTTTCCTTTCCATGAAGTTACCTTGTATCTGAGTTCGCGTCCTTCAATGAGTTGAAATTGATAGTTGGTGAATATAAATTAGATAAATCCAAGAATGTAGGAGTTATGCAGGTGGAGGAATTGAAAGAAGAATACCGAGATATTGTGGGAATATTTGGGGCAAAAATGGATTTACAATACCCCACCGGCTCATTCACATTCTTATTATGGTTCAAAAAGGGTCTGAACTTCCCTACAGACGCCTGGTTTGCCGTTAAATCACCAAGTGAAAGCGAAGTTGAAAGAGAAAATAAATTAAATGTTTGCAAGGGGTTGATTGAGCCATTAAAATACGCCATCATGTCACTGGTACTACTGGTACCAAAATCAAGCGGGGAATTATGGATGTGTTTGGAAATCTGGCGGCTTAATGCAGTTATGGAGTCAGATCTTTATCCTATGCCCTTGATGGAGGATTCTCCTAATGATCACAGGATGTACCATTTTTTCAAAGCTAGATCTTGTGGACACATTTAATCAAGTATTTAAGAGATGGGCATCAAAAATATAAGCGTTTGAATGCCATTAAAAGATGTTTCAGCATCAGGTAATGCTGTTTGGGCTACGGAATGCTCCAGAGGTGTTCCATCATTTGTTTAATAAGTGCTGAGTGGGATGGTCAGCCATTTATGTGACACGTATATGGATGAAATTTTCATCTTTTCCCATTACTAGGATGATCATGTATATGATGTGTAGGAAGTGCTGAAATCACTTGCCAAGGTGGGTCTGCGGAAAAGCCATTAAATTGTGAGTTTAACCAAAGCTCTGTGACGTTTTTAGGAAGTTTCAAGGTTAGAGATTGGCTTAGGATATGCCCTAATAAACTGCGGGAAACTTTGATCATGGAAGGCACTGACAGAGCGAACAGGGGTATGAAGTTTTTTGGGATGATGAATTTTCTTTGGCAGCTTGTGAAAATCTGTCAAAAATGGCTCTGCCACTTACATGGTTAGTGCAAGATGAACCATTTTTATGAGGAGAAGAGGAGGGATAAGAGTTGGGACCATCTAGTACTAAAAAAAAAAAGAGGAGGGATAAGATTTCATTTTATTAAAGGAGAAGATACTTTCAGCGCCTGTTCAGGCTCACCCAGACCCCATGAAACCTTTCATTGTTGAGACAGATGCAATGAATTATGCCATGGTTGGAGCTATTAAAAGATGGGGAGGATGATGGATTAGAATCACATTGTGTGCTACTTTAGCTTAATATTTCCTGGTGGAAACAAATTACCAGTTATACGATAAAGTATTACTGGCAGTTGTCACAGCTTTATGGAAATGACAGCACCTTATGCTGTATGCTCATCACCCTTTTGTAATTTGGATGAATCATTGGGAACTAGAATATTATTGCGAGACAAGGAAGATGGGCCATCGCCAAGCCTGTTGGCACGTGAGCTGGCTCAATACAATTTTGGGTAGATTACCAGCCAGGATAATCCAACCTCTTAGCATATTGGTTAATTAAGACGCGGGGTTGGCTTATAAGAAACATTTTTGGAGGGTTTTTAACATGGCTATAATTTTTTGGTTGGATCAATTTGTGATGATCAAAAGTGAGGAGAGCAAATTAGGAGAAGAGATCCAGCGGAAACAGAGGAAGTTGGTATTTGGTCATCAACTATGGGCTAATACAGTGGAAGGCTAGCAGCATGGTCACCATCATACATATGGGAAAAGAAATGGCATATTATACCATAATTTGCGCGTGTGGATCTAAAATTCGTCATTGCAATTAAAGATGTTACAAGCTTATCACAACCACCCTATGGAAAGCACCTTTGAGTTGAGAAGATGGTCAAACTGGTGTGGCAGTATTATTTGTGGTTGGGTTTTTGGAAAGACACTATGAAATAATTGTGGAATGTTTGGTTTAGGCTAAGTAAAAACCCTCAAGGTAGCCTCTCAATGGTAAGTTATTCCCCCTTCAAATTTCAGTTCGTCCATGGGGGTCAGTTATTGTAGACTTTATCACAATTTTTTTAAAGGTCTAAGAGAAAGACGCAAATAAGATTGTCATATTCTGGTGATTGACATAAAGATAAATCCTTTGATAACCAATAAATCAGGCCAATTATCCTTTCAAACTTGAGCTGATTACTATAATTCTCAACTAAAGCTAATTACATTTATATGTCTTGGGCCAAATATTCAAAGTCAATTTTAATTCAATTATCCACTTAACAACTTGGGCCAATTATCTCAACGCCAACTTTATTCAATTATCCACTTTACAGTTTGGGCCAAATATTACAAATCCAAACTAATTAATTATCCATTTACAGTTTAGGCTGAATATCTTAATGCCAGTTAATTCAGCCATCCACTTTTCAATTTGGACTGATTTCTCACATAATTTAAGATGATTATACATGTAAAAACTTTGCATTTGGTCCCAACTAATAAGGTTCAATATCAACCATTCATCTTAAGATATCATCTTGGAATCAATCCTTAAAATAACCAATTTCTCGCCCTATGGCGAATTTTGTATGTTTTATTTTTTCTGAGGTAAGCTGACAAGGAGATGACAATACTGATATATGTAATTGGATATGGGAGGTGAATTATGAAAAAATTTGGCACCCCAGAGTAGACGAGCTACCCTTTTGCCAGCTGATACCGCCAGGTATAGGGAGGTTGAGTGCCTTACTACGAAGGGGTTTCCCCTATTATGAAGCAGGTGTGGAGGAAAGGGTCCATATGCAGAATACAGAATAAAAACCATGATTCAAAAAGTTGTTGTTGCTTTGGCCTCATGTATCCGTATAGCCAGGCTTGAAAGTGTTCCAGTGGGTGTAGATGAAATCTGCTGATTGTCCCACAGATGGTGAGTATGGTTCCCTTGAAAGCATCCAGTGCTATGGTGTGGATTGTACACATTGCAATGGTGACTATCAGTGAGTGGAGTGTAGGTGTTATCAGAGATTTGAGTTGGGGTGCTAGGAGGCTTCTGGAGATTGACAACTCCTGGTTATTTTGGGTAGTTAGCAAGCCAGCAACTTCTAGCCGTATGGCTCTAGATGGGGGGCATGCTTCAAGGTGGTGGTGTAGGGTGCCATCCCCTCCACACACTGCGCATTCTTCATGAAGAGAGTTGGAGAATCTGTTCTGTAGGTTCTTCTGAGGCAACGCCAGGTGTTAGCACTTTCCCTTGGCTGGAGGAGCGAATGATGTGTTAGCCTCCATAATTCCTTCTGTGTTGTGATATCATATGGGATGTCTAAAGTATCTAGGTAGTCGATTCTCACATTGAATGTGGTCACATTGTGTGTGTTCATCTGGGGGTAGTCCTCTGGATTCCTTAGCGTGAAGTGGGCTCTGGGCCTTCCCTCCCCTGACTAGTGCCTGTGAGTGTGACGGACCACCCCATGTGCCAAATGGTGCGGAGGAGGCGTTTATAGTGTGGGGAGTTACATGAGGGCCCGCTGCATTGAGGCGGTTTGCAAGATATGTGATCAGGATGGGCGGGTTTTATGGGTTGGATAGTTTGAGCGCCTGTGCAAAGTTGGTCCTCGCCGCTCTAGACCAGTGTTGTTGGGGGAGGTCTGGGGCTAGGACTTTTTTTATCCAGGTGCCCAGTATACGGTTAACGTGGGCCTCAAAGTCTATTAGGCCCATGCCTCCGCTAGAGCGTGGGCCAAAGAGTGTTTCCACCCATACAGGTGGCCAGGATCCAGGCCAAAGCCATCCCTGGATAAGTTCTCGGGGATTGAAGATATGAAGGTAGGTGATAAGGAGATTGCATATGTGAGGAACCACAACATCAGGAAGTTGAGTGAGTTGGAAACTTTTACCCGCCCCATTAGTCCTGGAGAACTTCATTTAAGGGCGGCGCGGTTGGACATCTGCTGAAGTAGATTGTCCTCCATTGTCTCATTGACATACCCCCTGTCTTCATCCATACCCCAAGGTGGCGGACAGGGTTAGTTGTGGGAGGTGATGTGAAGGGAAGTATGAAAGGGTTGTTTCTTTGTGGAGGGCTGCGAGATTTGGGTGTTGTGGCCCGAATTTTTAGTGTACTTGCCTAAGAGGCTTATTTCCGTTTACCTTTTGTTGAATGACACGTTGCTCACAATGATATATATCTAGTGTGCGTTCTAACTGGTGGGAATTATTGTTGTTAGATGTATCAGTTACATAGTCATCCACAAAGACTAGTATCTTGATTGTTGGCTGACCTTGTTCAGTTATGCTAATGAGGCGTGAGTCTGATACGCGAAGGGTGTGGATCAAAACTGAAGTTATACACCTTTGGGCTGAGGGGGTTTCCTAGTTTGAGCCCTCTGTGAAGTGTGATCTAGTTAGTTAGGAAGCCAGGGCTTCAAACAGCCATGGATGCAGATTTTGTGAGGAGCATCGCCCAGTTTATGAATCTGGGTGGGAGTTTGAAAGCGCTCAGGCATTCCTTCAGGTACGGCCAGCTAACGCGGTCATATGTCCTTTCCTGGTCTAGGAATACTAGGGCTCCAGGTGCTTTGGACTGAAATATGTTGGCGACGGAATGTATGTTTGTCCAGACTGAACGCCCTGGTATTAACCCAAACTGATTAGGTGACAGAACTTTAGAGGCTATTGTGCCTAATCTGGTTGCTAAAAATTTTGTGAGTAGTTTTGTATCAGTTTTAGAGAGCGCAATTGGGCGCCAGATGGCCAGGTCCATAGTCGCCCTTCTTAAACAGGGTTATGACATAAGAGTTCTAGCCACCAGGAAGGAGGCGTGTCTCCAGCAGGCGCTGGTTTATTGATGCTAATAGGAGGAGGGCAATTTGTTTGAAGTATTTTTTATAAAATTTGTAGGGTATCTGTAAAATTTATAGGTTTTATGTTTAATATCAGCCAATAACCCTATAAAATATAGCTTTTACAGGTTCAGGTTTTATGCAATTCTACACATTGTATAATAGTAGCTGATATAATTGTTGATAATAGTATGGTGACTATTATCTATAATTGAATGGAAGTATTAGATTTTGGTCCAACGCTCAGCCAATGTGTCCTCTCAAAAACTTATGATGTCATGAATAGGGATTCGTTCCCTTGTACGGCCTAATTCAATCTATGCTCAAATCTCTGTTTACAGTTTCTCTGGTTTAAAACACTGTCAGCAGCAATCCACAACTCGATTCATCTTCTCTGGATACCCACTCATATCCTTACTCTTTATCTTAAAGAGTCTCCCAATTATCACACACAACAATTATATCCCTGAGAAAGAATAGAACTTAAAATGGATTCTGATAAAAGTATACTTGTAAAGTAGTGTTCATTTGTTTTTTATTAGTGAATTCTTTAGGGAATCTATAGTGGGGAATTTGGTGCCCAACCCTCAGTTGGCACCTCCTTGATGAAATGGCAGCCATTGCCTTGAATCATCCATCCTTGTCTCAGCTGTGATGGCCTTCTTCATTCTGGCTAGGATTCTGTCATTGGACATCCTTGAGACCTGAAATGAAAAGAGTCAGAAAATGTGTCCCTAATATTTTCCCCTTGATCCAAGTGAACCAACCATTTTTGGCAAGCGAACTCCTTAGGTATTGGGACTTGTTACCCATTAAGGAAGGTCACAAACAGAATGATTGATTCACTAGTTGCAGGTGGCATCACTCGCCTTGCAACTTAATCCCTAAATTCCCAATTGGTCAGTGATGAAACCAACCAATCCCAATTGGTACACCTGATAGTTAATCAACTATCAGATTCCCTATTTTGTTGGCAACTCTGCCTGACGGGATCTTAAGCATTCATCTGAATTGATCCCAACGGAACTGACCAAGCGAATAACCTAAAATCCCCCAAACATAATTACCCTGAAATGAGGGTCAACTGATATCCAATTCACTTCACATTAGGGAATTATCCCCTAGCGATCCCAGGTAATCTAGTCATCTGCGAATATGGGCTAATATCCAAACACATTCCCCTCTTATCTAGATTTTCAGTGAGAAAAGGATCAGGGCAGGAGAACACCACTTCAGACACTCAGTCAAATATTTCATTTTTTCAAGTGGAGCACAATCATCAGCACTCAATGCTGCTTGGGATGACCTTTGGCATGCGGCTCTCTTCCTCTTCCTCCTTGCTACCGCCTACTCATTCTGCGGTCCCCACAACCTTCTGTCATGCAGGCTGATTGATTTACTTGTGACAATATTAATCCCAGGATCCAGTTTTCCCCCTGTCAGGGCATATGACCCGCTGTCATATTCAGGATTATTGGTCCGGCGTCCTCATTTTCCTGATTTTCTCCTTGTCCTTGAAAGGAGATTCTTGCCAACAATGTTCATTTGGCGGCCCAACTAAGAATGCTCATTTATGTTCGCCCTTGTTATTTTATCTTCATAACCTCTTAGCTCATATCATTCTTAATTTTTTTCTGAAGAGATTATCCCATTAAGTTTGAGATTAATTTTTCCAAAATTGGAGCTTAATAGATTTCAGAGTGCATAATAGCAACTATTATATAAGTCTAACATCCCCCTCTCATCCAGCTCATATGTTGAATTATGAGTTGCAGTACCAAAAGCTTCTCAATAGTTTGTATGATCAAGATCCTTGGCTCTTCCAGCAGATGAGTCAATCTGCACAACGGAACCTTTTCTATGGTCCTTCCAGGACTCATACTCCTAGTCAAGAACCAGTGGATATTCCTTTAATGGAATCACCAGAAATGGTAATTAACCCCGCTGAAACCAGGTTAGCAATTGTCTCGAACAACTTGCACCCAATCCTTCCTCTGTTGTCAATTCAGAGTTAGATTTCAAGATTCTCCTGGATTCAGCTCCTTTCATAGATACTCCTAACATCCTAATCAAACCTCCTGAAGCGATTCCCTTTGCTCTTAATCATTTGTTCCTCTTTGGATCATACTTTCTTCTGGAGTTCCTCTTCTTACTTGGTCAATTTTATAAGCCAGCTGTCTTGGCCACCAAACTCACCATTGGCAACAGCGTACATTTTGCACCCCTATGCAGAATTAAGGGCCCAAGTCACTGAGGCTTTATCCATAGCTATGAATTCTTCCAATCTTGAAGGCATCCTAGATTGAGATATCACAGACTACGCTCTTCGCTTTGCTGACCAAGTTATTCAAAGTTGGGCCATGAAGCATTCAGCCTCTCCCAGTTTCCATCGCTCTTTCTGCTTAAGCTTCTGAGAAGCTCATAGTTGTTGCTTGTAGGATGCCATTTGCTCCTTACATGACTATCTTATTTCTAGTGCATCCCATCGGTATCTTCCACTAATGAATTTGATAGGGGGCATGATTTGGCAACACCTGTCTAGTATCCCTTGTTTGTTGCTGGCCCATATGTCCAGTATTCTTGACTAATCCCGCTGGCAAGCACTCAAGGCTAATCTTCCAGCTCTAGTACCATATTGAATTACTCAGGGTTATTTGCCAACTGCCTCTTCTTGTACTGTTGCTTCCATCCCCTCTCTAGGGTATTGTGTTTGCTACTTCTGACATTTCAATTTCCCTTCCCCTAGTTGCTTTCTCACAGGGATCTGCATCCGCTCAACAAACTTAGTTTTGTGTAGGTCTTGACCTTGCTAGCATCCAATCTCACATAAAAAATTGACGGGTTATTCACCCCTACTGCAATCCATCCTCCCTCCCCCAAGAGGCAACATAGGCGGAATCATCCCTGAACTAAGGATAACCAATAGAAGTTAAAAATTATAAAAAATATATTGGTTTTTAATAATCTTTTTTCCAATACTTTTTAATTCTTTTATTTTTTTCCAAGAGACTTGACCTTATTTCAGTTCAGCGTTCCATCTTTTTAATTTATTCCCCCAAACTGGATCCTAGATATGCTTAGAACTATCAGCTTTCTATGGTTCAGAGGCCTTACTTTTTTAAGACTTGCCAATTTAGATGGGTTCAGAGGTCCTTTTTTGGACTTGAATAAATCATTAGAACATACTAACTTAATGGTTCAGCAGTCCTTTAGGAACTCTTTTTTTTTTTCCTCGATCCATCACATTAAATACTTAGCATGGACTTGATTTACTACCCTTCCATCCAAGAGATTCTTGGTTGAGTAGGCGTCCGTTGCCATCTTGGTAATAATCTTGAATGGACCTGACCACAACGCATCCAACTTGTTTCTTCTTCCAAAACCATGCATATAGTAATAGGCAACTCTTTTGCCTATTCAGTATTCTGATAAGGCTGGTTGGTTAGTATTGTCCATCATTTTTGCTCGTATCCTTTTCTTCTAAGTTTTAAATGCTTGCAATTGCATTTTGATCATGATATTCGTCAATCAGTTCAGGTACTGCTCAGCACTCATCCTCATTGTTGGTTCCACCACCTAATATAATATTAGCAACGCGGCCTTCCTCCAATATAGCAACTCAAACGGCATTCTTTCTATCACCATATGATGATTGATACTGTAGGTGTACATCATTAAACTCAGGTACATTCCACACGCGGAATTTCTTCCTGCGACCAGCTTCCTCAGCGTCGTGGCCAGCGTCCCATTAAACTCGTTCCACCAGTCCGTTTGTCTTTGTCTGGTAGGGTACAGACATGACTCCTTGGATCCCCACTATCTCATTTAATTGTGGGATCACACAAGATGTGAAATTGTCCCATTGTTGCTCAGCAGGACCTGCAGGCATCCATGTCAGTATACTACTTGATTTAGGATGAACTTTATAGTACTGGTAGCGTCTACTTTTTCCAGGGCCTTCATCTCAACCCCTCTCATCAGATGATCAATTGCAACTATTATGTACTTGACTCTCTCTGTGCTCATCGTCAGTGGTCCCATCATGTCAATGGATACTGCATGCCAAGAAATTCCAGGTTGAACAAGTTTGTATACAGTCATATTATTATGTGGCTTGTGCAACTGGCACTTCACACAGCAAGCTAGATAGTTGGTGACATCATAGCTGATTGAGTCCCAATAGTAGTACTGGCACATATGGTCAGTCATTTTTCTCAGGCTATATTCCTGACAACCTTATGAGCTGCTTGCACTATAGCTACTCTTTTTGATGGTTCATGAATAATAACCGCTTCCCATTGATCATCTTAAAAACTTGTCCATCCATGGTCTCAATGTTTTCCATTGCTTTTCAAAGTGCACCTTAGTTTCTCAGGGCTCATTCCAAAATTCTCCGTTGACCATTTTCTGGAATAACTCATCCGCTTACTGGTATACCATCTGGACCATTGGTAACCATGATAAGCCATCCACATTCTAATGAGAAGCCCCCACTTGGTGGACAATTTCATAATTGTAAGCCTGTAACTTCAATGCCCATTGGCCAATCATCCTTCTGGTTCTTACAAATTGTGAAGCCAATGCAACAAGGAGTGGCCCATTACCATATTAAAGTGCATTCAATGGATGTACACCCAAAACTGTTTACAGGCATAAATGACTGAAAGGCATTCATGCTCAGTTATGGTATAGTTCCTTTCAGCAGCTGAGAGTGTCCGTCTCACATATGCTTCTGGATGTTCATCCCCAAGTTCATCTACTTGGCAAAATATGGCCCCGATCACTGTTAATGAAGCATCAGTTTATATATTAATTCATAATCGAAATTTGGATATTTTAAAATTGGAGAATCTATCAGATACTGGCATAACTCATTGAAGGATTTCTGTGCTTCTTTAATCCATACAAATCCTTTCTTTGGATCCTTCAACAGATGGAATAAGGGCTTGGCAATTATAGCAAAATCCCAAAAAAATCTTCTATAGTATCCAACCATTCCAAGGAACACGTGGATATCTTGGACTCTCTTTGGCACAGCCATTCATTCTATGGCTTAGATATTCTGGGCTTGCGGCTGCAGTCCACTAGATTTGGTCACAAAATTTCAGATCCTCCAACTCATTCTTAAAGAAGTGACAATTCCCCTACTTAATTTTCAGTTTGGCCGCGGACAGTCTCTTGAAAACTTCCTCCAGGCGGTGCAAATGGTCAGTAAACGTCCTACTGAACACATTTATATCATTAAGTACACCAGGACGCATGACAACTTCAATTTATCTAGTATAGCGTCCATGGCCCTCTGGAACGTCACAGGCGCATTTCACAGACCCTGGTGCATCCTCATCATTGATATAGCCCCTGCACAGTAACAATCGTGCATTTTTCTTGGTCTTCTCTTAGTAAATCAATTTATCAATATCTCAATATCAGATCCATTCTGGAGATATAAATTTGGTTCTCCCAATTGATCTAGCACATTGTTGATTCTTGGTAAGGATAAAATCCTTTTTCGTAATCTTATTCAGCTTCTGATAATTGATCACCCCCAATTAGAGCCATTCTTCTTCTTTACAATAATAATTGGACTCGCCCAGGGACTTGACTATGGAACTAGAAGCCCATGCTTAACTAGTCTTCTGATTTCTTTTCCACTACAACTTTGGCTTCCTTTAACTATCAAGCTACTCTCATCTTAATTGGAAAATTTTCCCCAGTATCAACCTTGTGGATCTCATCTCTTGCGCATCCCAAATCGTGGTCATCCTGGGCAAATACTTCTCAATACTTTTCAAAATAAACTGAGCACCTCCTCCTACTGTCTTTCCATCACATAAGTGAGTTTCTCCAGATCAACCAATAAGTTAGTATTCTCAGTTACCCCAGCCAGTAATCCCATATCATCAAGGGTCCCAAAATCATGGAATTTCCTCATTTTGGCTGTGGGATTAGATGAACAAACGTGACGATCTGATTCTTCTCAATATTCACCATTTTTCACTTAAATTTGCTAGATTAACTCGAATTCCTCTATAGTCTGGCGTTATTGTTCCAGGAGCCACCCAAGGTTCCACTCTGGACTTTTTAGGGGCTTCCAACCTCCCCATACAGCAGCTCCGGTATCTCTAATGTCAACCTCATGTCAAATATTATTTGTGATCCTGGCACTATGGCTTTCACATTCTTAATCCTCAGTGGAAATCCCTGATTTTCTAGGATTTCTGTCGGCATTTCTTGTCACTTCCAGCCAACTAGTTGATATGGAGTCAAGACAATGCTGTCATTGTATATCAAGTTGATAAAGTTATTTCTCCTACTAAGTGAAGCTTCCACAATCTTCTGATAGGCCAATGGTAAGGTCTGACCCAATATGGTTAACGTTTTTATCCTTAAAGTTACATTTAATTCCGTACTTTCATAAAAATTCCATCCCAATCAGAATGTCATAGTTGTAGTTGGCCAAAACTATTGCTGGTTCAGACACCACCAAGGATCCAAATCAAAGTGGCAAAGTGCTATATGCTCCACATGAGATAGTGGTATTTGTCCCAGCTGTCCCATACTCCTTCTTGTGTTCCAAGTCCGGCGAGATCTTCATCCTTTTCACCAGCTTGGTCAAGACAATATAATAGGCGCTCTGCTGTCAACAATCACCCTTGCCTGTACTCGATTAGCTATTATATCTATATAAGTACACTCAAAGAATTATAAGATAGTATTTACTGAGTGTATTGTGGCATTACTAGCTGAATCAAGGGTGTGAATGATTTGCGCCAATAAATCAGAAACAATTCTTTGACCACGCTAAGGGGGATCGACAGGTTTGCCTCATCTAATCAAACTTCAGTCAATTCTTCAGGATTACTGCAGCTCGAATCTTGTCTATTAGTTGTCAGGCATATGGCTGGGCAACTTCTTTGATAATTGGGTTGATCCCCTTCTCCCAAGATCTTGTTACCGCGTTCACATCCAAATTGACTACTTAATACAGTTGATCCTGTACATCTTCATCCACAAACATATCACCGATGTCAATTTTTCATGCATAATATCAGGAGGAACATGCTTCTCCGCAGTTTTAGACTGTTCCTCATCTAGGCTGTGGGCCCTTTACCTGACTCCTTTGCAGTTAAAGACTCTTTCACTTGAACTACGTTGATTTGATCCTTGGGTTTCTTGCAATGTACAGCAAAATGTTCCTTTCCTCTGCATTGGTAATAGAATTCTCCTTTTTATTAATCCATTTAGAGTCTTCAGGCTTATTCCCCACACATTTCAATTATTCATCTCCTTAAAGCCTTCATTCCCCTTTTTGGGATTCAAATTTTGAACTGAGTTTGATTTGAAACTTCTGCTTGGGGCATCAAAGGTTGCTCCCAAGATTTTTAAATTGTCTACCATCTGAGAGATAGTAATTTCTGTCATGAATAAGATAGACATCATTTGGTGCAAATTGTCATAGGGACTAAGGGCCGTTTGTAATGAAATCTGGGCATTGAAATAATCCAGCACCTTCGCTACAACCAGTATTTGCAAAACCTGGGAGAAACTATCGGCAAAGCTTGCTAAGGATCCATCTTTATGGAATTGATTGACCATAAACTCTTGTTTGCACTTTGACATGCACATCATGATTCCATTATTCCAGCATAATAGCCACTTTGGCTTCTGTGTATGGCCAGCTGTCCCCCTCCAGGTGGGGTAAAACTAGGTTTTGACAATCAGTATATAGGCAATTCATCACCATTAATGCCTTTTGATGATTGCCATATCCATACATTATCATATCAAACAATCAGAAAAATGCTGAAGCATTATCCTAATGGAAAGTTAGCAATTTTGGTGTCACTTTGAATTCCTCCATGGTTCTCTAGCCACTTCTCTGGGTTCAGCTATTCGTCTCACTTATGGGAGTGATTTAGAGGCGTCATCTCTAAAATATTGATAAAAGTAGGCGGCATGTTTCTTGGGGCTGTCATCTTTTCAAATAGCATATGAGGAGTTCTTTCTTTGGAGTCAGTCTCTGCATATGGCTCACATTTGAATTTTTGAGTCTTCACCTCCTCAACATGTTTAAGCTGATTTATCAGCGCAAATGCTCTTAAATTAACGGTATCCGCTTTACATTCTGTTTTCAGAAATAAAACTTCTTGAATTAAGTCCCTTTATTTCTTCTTTTTTGACGTTACTTTTTCAAGTAACTCATTTCCAAAACTCACAACATTATTGCCCCCTTCCTCCATCTTGGCGACTCTCACTTCAAGGCTGCAAATTCTCAATGATACACTGAGTTCATGGAATTCTGATTAATGGTTCCCACCTCACCCCGCTGTTTTCTTATCTCATCTTTATATGACATCACGATCTAATTTCTTCTACTCAACTACACCCCTGTAGTGAGCACCACTTTGTGTAAATTTAAAGGTTTTCTGAGTATTCTCGGCCAATAAACCCTATAAATATATTAATTGCACAGGCTCAGATTTTGTGCAATTCTCCACGTTATATAATAGTAGTTGATATAATTTTCAATAATAGTATGGCAACTATTATCCATAGTTGAATGGAAGTATTAGATTTTGGTCCAACGTTCAGCCAGTATTTTCTCTCAAGATACTTATGATATCTTATTGTTTTTTAAATTTTCTAAATTATTGGCCAATAGTAAAAAACTTTTCTTTCTCGTTGCAAACACTTTTGCAACCTATTCAATTCAAGACTGAATCTAGTTTGATAATCTCAAAGAGGAGATTAGTCTGCGCCCATGTCAGGGAGCAGTTGGGCAAGCAAGGTAAGAGGAGCAGGTGGAAGGCCCGCGGCCTCCAACATTCAAAAACGCCCCGGAGAATCTGGCAGAATAGACAAAAATCTCAAAAAACTGGCAGTCACAATTTCCCCAGAGATACTCGCGTGGCAAGCACGATGCAACCAGTACATCAACACGCCACACTCCCAGCCACTTTAATAAGTAGAATTTGGAGTCCGTGTGTATCTGGACATCCAACAAATGGCTTTATGGGAAAAATTTCGTGAAGATGTGCACACAATTTTCCTGACCGCGGTGTACGTCACACCTCACTCCATGTCACGCGGCTGGCTGGACCTAGGTTTTGAAAACAAAGAGGCAACAGATGAGGCTGCTGCGGTGCATGTAGTAGTCGGCCTCCCTGAAGGGCAACGTCATCAAAACCAAATGCACCAGATGGACAAAATTAAACCAAATTTTCCTCACGTTTGACTTTTTGCCTACTACGGTAAAATGTGACATTTTGGAACAACACCTGAAAGATGGTCTCGCCATATACAGCGAAATACAATCTTTTGAAATGCAACGCTTCATGCTGATGCCACACCTGTGCACTGGCAAAGCCATCACAGTCCTGACCCCAACCAAGGAGATCGCGAAGGACCTAACCCAGATCCCGCACTCCACTTTTATTGATATCACAGGGCATACCACCCACCCATTCTGGGTGACCGTGGACAGCGCGCCCCCCATTTGCACCCACTGTGACGCGTTTGGCCATAAGGTGCACGCATGCCCCACCAAGGAGGGCATCACATTCCAAGAGCACCCCTCAGCGGCCATGGCCAGCAGAGAGGTGCACTACAAACCAACCGCAAGCAAAGAGGCTTTCCCATGGGGAGCACAAGGCTGCTACCTACTGGTAAAGCCTATCTCCTCGCAAGAGCGGAAGAAGGCCAAGAAGGCCCACAGGGTCATGGCCAAGGAAGCGGCCAAAGCCACCACCGCTATCCCACACTCCCAACACCAGGAGGACATTGAAACCTTCATGGCAGAAGCAACTTGGGAATCCATCAACCAATCAGATTGGGAAGCCCATGCTGAGTGGGCCACTCAATCCGAGGATCCAATGGGGGACTCAATCTCACCCAATCATTGCACCCAATATCTGGTCGAAATTGACTTGGGACCCATCCCAACTGAAAATTTTTTTGACCTGCTCAACGGTGCACCAAACTCATCTGCACCGCAAAAAAATTTGTCCAATGTTGGGAAAACAAAAAGCAAAGGCTAAAGCCAACGCAACTCTTTCCTCAAAAATCAATAAAAATCCCAATAGTGTTGCTGCTAACACCCACGTTGCTGTGAAGGCCCGTGGGGATCTAGAGGAGGCTGGTGGGCCCAGGTGCCCACCCCTCGCACCTAAGGTGCAATGGGGGAAACCTTCACTTTAGGGACGTTGAATATCGCCGGACTCAAGGCCTCCCCATCCCAGGATAGGAAACTGAGTTTTTTACAACAAAATTTACCCGTGGATATCCTGGCCATCCAGGAGTCCTACTGTTCAAGAGGTTCTGAGGAAGCTTGGAAAACAATGCTCCTCCCATCCCTATCCTTTTGGTCAAAGCACTCTGGGGTGCTAATTTGGAAAATTATTTTTTTCAAATTTTTATCGTTAGAAACATTCCTGAATGGCTGAGTTCTTATTGTCACTTTCTTGTAGGCTGATGTAGCGCACTTAATCATTAACATCTATGCCCCAAATGGTGCACGCAAGCATCAGGAATTTTTCTCGGTGGTCAAATCCCTCCCGCTACCCCCAGACCCTTTTGTAGTTGGCAACATGAACTGTTGGCTAAACACACCAACAGACCGGTGGCCTTCCTCACCCCACGCCCCCCAGGGTCACGTAGAACTGCACGTTCTAAAGGCCACCCTCAGGTTAATGGATGCACTGCCATGACATGCCCCGCTGCTTGAAAACATGATGTGTCACCACATCCACAATGGCCAATTAAGGTCCATGACCCACATCGACCTTAGCCTAATGCTGGTGAAATTCCAACCCCACATCTCCCACTTCAAAACAACAAAAATGGAATTCTCTGACCATCAACTGGGTCGCTTACCTACCACCTACCTGTCACAGCTGCTAAGGCCCCACATTGGTGCAAAATCTGCCCCTCCAAGCTCGCGTCGCCAGGATTTTCCATGTGGGTGGAAGCGGCAATTTTGGCAAAAGAGTTTGTTGCACCATTTTGGCGGACCCCATTTCCACATGGGCAACTTTCAAAGATGACACCATCTGCCACTCTCGCCATCTCTCCTCCAGATGCTCATGAGCTGCATTGGCGGTCATTTCGCGTGCTCTGGCAGAGTTGGCACACCTGGAGTCCAATATCCCAGCTACAGGATACAGCTCTGCATGGGGCTGGAAGTGGGAGGAGGCAGCTGCCTACCTCAACACACTCAAAAGGCAACACAAACATCAGGTTTGTGTTCAGTACAGGGCCAAACGCATCATAAAAGGTGACAAGTGCACTGCACATTTCTTTAAAAAAATTTCGCACCACACCAGAGCGTGGCCTGCACACAGATGCAAAGATCAGATGATTCCATTGCAGATACACCAGCCAAAGTGGCAATCAAAACACAAAAGTATTACTCTGAGTTGTACCAATCTGATCCAATTCAGCCAGCTGAAGTGGCAGAATTTCTCGACCAAGCCCACATCTGCACCGTTTTCTGATACCTGGAAAAAATGAATTTGATTACTATGAACGAATTATGGACAGCCATTCGCGGTGCACCAAACCAAAAATGCCCAGGCCCAGATGGCATTACATATGAATTCTACAAAAAGTATTTCAAATATATATCCCCATTGCTGCTTGCCTCACTTAACCAAAGCCTGTTGGAAACGCGCCTCCTACCAGGAGGACATGGGGCCTTTACTGTCACACTCTTCAAGAAAGGGGATAAGCTTGACTTAGCCAACTGGCGCCCCATCTCTTTAACAAACACAGACACTAAAATTTTAACAAAAATCATGGCTAACCGTTTAGGGACTGTAGCATCTGCCACCATCTCCCCAGAACAATTTTGGTTTCATACCCAGAATGTCAATTTGGGATAACGTGCACTCTGTGGCTAATGCATGTCAGTCCACAGCCTCTGGGGCACTTGTATTCTTGGACAAACAGAAGGCCTATGATAGAGTAAACTGGGAATACCTTAGGGCCTGCCTCCATCAATTCCGCTTACCCCCTCACTTCATCAACTGGGTGATGCTGCTCACGGAATCTGCAACAATGGCAGTACGTGGCCCTGGCTTCCTAACGGAAGTAGTCTGCCCTCAAAGGGGCTTGCGACAAGGGGATCCCCTCAGCCCACTCTTATACAACTTCAGACTTGACCCATTACTTCAGAACGTGAATGCCCGCCTCACTGGGGTCCATGTGCAAGGCCAAGCCCCAGTCAAGATGTTGGCATTTGCTGATGATTGTGTGGTCAGGGTGTCTAACAATCATGATGCACGCGCGCTTGAAGCTCTCATCCAGGAGTATTCTCGGGTAAGTAACGCGGCACTGAACACTTCCAAAACCGAGATCATCCTCCTTGGTCAGTTTCAGAACTGTTGGGCCCCAGCAATTAGTTCCCAACTCGGCCCATCTGCTCGCCCACGTCCTCGCCCTACCAGCTCAACACACACCGCCCCAATGGTGCTCCCCTTTGTGCCACGCCCTACCATAGGACCAGTACGCCATCTGGGCGTGTGGATGGAGGCAGGAGGATACACATCAGCAGTAATGGAGTGCCATATACTGGACAACGTGACGAAGCGAATCGCCTCTCTCAGAGCCCACCCTACTTCCCTTGCTGGCAGGGTTGTTTTAGCCAACTCTATGCTCCTCTCCAAAGTCTGGTTTGGAGCCCACGCCATCCCCTTCTCCCCAAGCTTCTCCAAATCAATGTATGCCCTGCTGCAAAGATGGCTTTGGTCAGGCCGCCCTACAACAGTACGGCTAGAGGTCATGTTTGGCCCTCATCATCACGGTGGCATGGGTCTGCTCGACTTCAGAGCCCATGCTGCCAAGATCTTGGGTACCTGGATAGCGGCCGTCACCGCCCCTACGCTCCCCTCCCAACGCTGGTCCCACGTGGCCCGCTCCAACTTCTCCCAAGCCTTAGGCCTCAACAACCCATCAAACCCCCACTCCCTGATGAAATACCTCGCATCACACACATCGGCCACAGGCCCTCACAGGACTAAAACCCACTACAAAACGAATCCTCCTCTCCATGCGGAGTGCTGAGTGGAGAATTTGTATTAGTGGACACACAGCCCAGAGAGGCCGCCCCTCTCCTCAGTTCACACAAAAGGTACAGGGGGCTACCCATCCAGGATGGCGTGATACCCACATGGCCCCATGTCCTATTCAGGGTGGACTACCTGGACATGATGGACATCCCTTACTCCATTGAGACCCAAAAACTATCTGGAAATATGCACACTATCCTCTGTTGCAGCCTCAAGTCCGCTCCCATATGTGGCGCTGCCTGAGATGGGTGTATCGTACAGCCTAGCGCTCTAACGCTTTACACTCATCCTGTGTCATGTGTGGCCAGTATGGAACGCTGTTCCACCGCCTGGAGAAGCGCCCTACCTCTAAAGTGATATGGCGCGAAGTTCAACATATGCTGGGCCAGGATCAAACGCATTCCTTCAGTCTGTCAAGAGATATGTTTGCTTTATCAATGGCCTCCTCCCTTCCACCCTCCCTCTGTGCTTTGGTGGTTGCAATCGCCATGTGGACCATCCACACGATTGTCTTAGATGCCATCGCAGGCTCCACCCCCACCCTCCCAGAAGCTGTCCACAGATTCCGGTCTCATTTGGTGGACCACTTTCAAGCGTGGATGTTTGGATACCTCCCACCGCGTCGCTGACAGCTGGTCTCCTCCTGGTTCCCAGTCTGGTTCATCAAATCAGACCCCTTCCTCCACACGTGTTCAACAGTGGCTACGGCCCCTTCACACGTTCCCTTCCCCTCCCCATAAGTGGCGTCCTCGCTGGCAACAAGAAATAGCATCGCTTCTCTGGGGTGCCTTCCCTGGCACTAAGTTTTGTCTCTTCTGAGTCATATTCAGAAGTGTCCATCCCATGGTTGGCCTTCCCCACAATAAATTTAAGTTTAAAAATTTTGTTATGAAGTTAGATTTATTAAGCATATTAACCAAAGTTTTTAATGGGTATGGTTCAATTTTTTTAGTACTAGATGGTCCATGGGTATGGTTCAATTAATCGCTTTAATTACCTTAATTGCGATGATATTGAGTTGATTATTTGCACCAACACAAATTTACAATGAAAATTAGATGATTCCTACTGTTTTAAAATTAAATTCAAGGCGTGATACCATAGGATAAAAAAATGAATAGTGCTTTGTTTGAAGTAATTTAGGCTTAGATAAGTCTAGGAAGTTGGATGTGATATAAAAATAGGGTATTCTTATGGTTAATCTTCGCTGTCAATAAATATTATCACATACAAAAACCCTTCATTACATATTTTAATAATAATAGTTCAATATATTGTATAGTAAACAAGCCATACATTCTATCCATTTATTTTATTAATATGCACCATTTTTTACAGAGCCTAACTGCAATTCTGGAAAACCTATAACAATGAGTGTGGAAACACCTATACCTGGACAATTCCCTCTTCTATTGCTTCCTTTCCCAAACATAACTGGTGTACTGGCCTTAACATGAATGGGAGTAGTTGAAGCAATACTTCATTCTTTAGGATAAAACCGCACAATTGCTTTCACCATTCTCTATTTGCTACGCACTGTCCCTTTGATATAATGGGCCTTTAGCTCAGGATTATCAAGTTAAAACTTTCTACCTTAAACTGGGATAAAGTAGTATAAATCTCTGAAAAAGATGAAAACCTAATTTTACACAGTATATCCTGCCACGTTTTTATTATTGGAAGCTTTGACATTTGCTATATTGATGAAAGGTTATCAGTTATTGGCACGGATGTTTTTCCTCATAAAACAAGATGACATGACTTATAAAGAAGTAATAGGACAAGTCAAGTTTAGACAGTGACTTTGGATAACCATGCGCACATGAATTACCCTAAATTTCCATTGCCTAAATAATTAACATTAGCTGATTTGAAAGGTGGACTTATATTATTGAGAGCGCATTCTAAAGTATATCCTAAGACCTGCCCAGATGACGCACGGAAAAATTATATCAGTTGTTCTTAGCTCTCTGGAGATTCTTTAAGTTGGTTTATCAAAGCGTTGGAAGAAAATGAGAATCTGTGAATGAATTACGAAGTTTTTAAGCCAGTTGCTAGCTACGGTAACTCATACTAGTACCAGATTACAGGCAAGCATTGCCTTGATGAATTTTCGTCAGGAAGGTCAAAGTGTTGAGAGATATATGTATAAGTTTCTTAAGATCTTCCAGAAGATTGAATTAAAATATGAAATGGTAGCACTTTACTTCAGACAAGGGTTAGGAAGTAATTTTTCAGTTTAGATCAGACACCACGCCATCACTTTACCTTTAAAAAATGCTTGTAATTACTGAAAATCTGGGTATGGGTAGAACTCCAATGTGGCAAGGGACTACTTAAGAAAGCATATACCCAACTTGAGCAATAAAGAATATCAAAGTTATTACAAGAAAGTATTGAGTTATTCCTTGCCATGATCCTGGTCATTTAGCATTACAATGTTCAGAGAAAGGGAAAGCTTTATCAATCGCCTTTGCAATAAAAGAAAATCTCTATTTTATCTTGTTTTGCATATACTTTAAGTAATTGAATTACTATATGCCATAATGAGGCTTTACTGGATAGTGGGCCTTCTGGAACCTTATATCAGAGAAAATGTTAATAAAGTTGGGAGTGCCAATTGGGACTAGGACACTGACCATAACCCTGAAAAAGGGGAGCAGTCCATTGCCTACAGTTATGCGCATCCCATAGATCTATTAGTCGGTTCCTTGAAAATTGAGATTTAATTCTGGATAATAAAGAGTACATCCCAGCCTGTAATCCTTGGCTTTCCATGGTTAGACAAGATGGAGCTTAACATGACGATGGAAGAAACATTGTCACAGTCATATTATATGTAAAGAGAGAGGAATGGGCGTTGAGGAAAAGGTATGTTTCCAGGGTTGTATGCTGCGGAATCTCCTAATTTTCTATTAAAATGCATCTAAAGGAATGATTTTAGCATAGCTTAAAGCGTGGACTGAAATGTTTAGCGAAGAAGAAAAAAAATTCTGCCATCTATAGTTTTTGATTATCCATAGACTTGGTAGAAGGGAAGCAGCCTATTCATGTACCAATATATAGTTGCAACCAACGGGAACAGGTGGCATTACGCGAGTACTTAGATACTATGTTGGAAAAGGTTTATTCAAGTGTCACAGTCTCCATGTTCATTTTTACCTTTACTTTTACTGAGAAGAATGGAGGTTGGCGCCCCTGCGTAGACTATCAAAAGTTTTATGACATCAACAATAAGAACCAATACCATTTGCCTAATGCTGACTACTTGAAAAATCTGTTTTATGGGGTTACTATCTTTTTATAAAGTGAACCTAAGGGATAAATGTAACCAGATCAGATTTTGGAAGGTGATTAATGGAAAACGTCTTTCAAGACGCTGTTTGGGTTGTTTGAGTACCTTGTCTAGCCTTTTTCCCTTTACAAAGCACCAAGTACACTTCAAAAAATGATCAATACAGCTTTAGCTGGGTACATGGACCAGTTCTGCATGGCTTACCTGGACGATATTCTTGTGTATAGAAAGTCACAAGAGGAACATCTTCGACACCTACTATTAATCTATAAGAAATTTCAGGAGTATGACCTTCAAGTCAAGCTTTCAAGTGTGAGTTTACTCAGGAAAAGTTGGATTTTTTGGGTATGGTTTAAGGCAGGAATGGGTTTACCATGGCACCTAACAAAGTGGAAGCTATCACATCTTGGCCTAAACCTAATATCCAGAAGAAAGATTTAAGTTTCTTGGGTTTGGCAATCATTTGTAGGTATTTTAACAAAGGCCTTTCTTTTATTTCACAACCATTGACTCAGATCACATCAGAGGGTGTTCCATAGAAAATGGTTCTAGAGAAGATGATCTTTTTCTAACTTGAAGTCTGCCTTTGTCTTTGCACCAATGTTGTTATGCTAAATTATAATAAGCCCTTTGTGGTTGAGACTGATGCGTCTGGATATGCATTTGCGTGGTTTATTATAGGAGGAGGATGATAGTACGCTGCATCCTATAGCCTACTAATCCAAAATGTTTATACCTTCTGAATGTAACTACCCCATCTATGGAAATGAGATGCTTGAAATTGTTCAAGCCTGAAACACTGGCGATGGTAATTGTGTGGGGTAAAGCACCCCGTGAGGATCATGACTGACCTAAGAACCTGACATAATTCTTTGCTCCGCGATAGCTAGATCAGTGACAAGCTAGATGGGCTCATATCCGTGCTAATATGTCCTAAAAATTTGATACAAGCCTGGGAAGGAAATGTGGTCCTAGATTCATTAAGTCGTCGCCCTGACTTGATGCCTGCAGAAGGGGAGATCACAGATTATAACAAACATGTTTTACTAAAGACACGGAACTTAGTGGATCAGCTCTATCATGATATTGGTGGGATGGGAGGATGAAAATTTGAAGGCCCTGGAGGAAAATGCATTTAAAATAAGGTTTGAAGTCTGACCTGAGCCAAAATTTAAATAGTTAATGGTACCTCAAGGAATAGTTTCTGAAAGAACATTTGGTATGTTGGAAGAGATGCCTGTATATGCCTGAAGGATCCCAAAGATTGGATTTATTACGTGAATACCATGACTCAGGCATGGCTGAACATCTTGGACAAAGAAAAAGATGTTAACTCTTATCCAGAGAACTTACCGCTGGCCTGATTTAGTTGATGATGTCAGTAAGAACCTATCTTGATGTGATGTTTTTGTGCGTACTAAGCTAGGAGGGGCCATCATGAAGGTCAATTGAAACAGATGAAGTTCATTAAGAAGCCTTGGGAGTCAGTTACCCTAGATTTCATAGTTGAGTTGCCCATTCTCAAGGGTTTATTCATTATTGGTGGTAGTTGACCAGTTCACAAAAATGGCGCATGTCATTCCTAAGACCACTAATGTCACAGCCAAAGAGATGGCCCAGCTATATTTAAAGAGAGCCTTCTTATATCACTGAATACCAAAAGAGATTACCTCTGAAGAGGCTAACTGTTCACTTCACGCTTTTGAAAGATCGTTCATGTCAGATCTTGGACCTAAGAGATGCCTGTCTACTGCCTGTCATCCTTAAACAGATGGAAAAACTGGGCGATTTAATCAATTGCTGGATCAGTACTTGAGGTGTTAAGTTAATGCTGGACTGGATAATCAAGTTGAGTTTTTAACAATGGCCCAAATTTTCTACAATAACATGGATCATGCCTCCATTGAAAATGTCACCATTTAAGGCTAAAATATGGCTATGAAGTGAGTTGGATTTACTGCCAACTACTGAAGTGAACAATTCTTAAAGAAAAGAATTTATGAAGTATATTCAATTATGCCCATGCATTATATCTAGCAATTATAACTTGAGTGGTGAGGACCTACAAGGATTTTGCAGATAAAAAAGAGTGCTTAGGAAGGCTTTGTAAGTTGGTATTGAAGTTTATTTGGATAATCGTAATTTTCCTTTGGATATAGCATACCAGAAACTAGCCCATCAGTGTGTAGGACCATATAGAGTAAAGGGTTTTATTGAGAAGGTTACCTGCCGAGTTGCTCTACCTGAGAGATGGAAAATGCATGACATTTTCCATTGATCAATCTTGTAAAAGAAGGATGGTCATTCCTTACCCCATCAGAAAGTTAAAAGCGCTACCCTCTAATTGATGGACCATATATAGAGTATGACTCAGAAGATATCATTTTTCAGACGTAAGCATTGTGGGAAAACGTAATTTCTGGTTAAATGGGCTGGATATCAACAGAAGAGAGCACTTGAGAGCCTGAGGAGAACTTAAAGAATGCAGGAAAGCTGTTAAAGAGATGGAAGAAGAAAGCATCGCAGGTACTTTCATCACTGGTGGGGATGATGTCAGAGTAAAGACTGACATTAGTGGCGTTCCTGAGATTTCAAACATTATTAACAGGTCAAGAAGATATGTGCTTAAGTTAGATCAATTAATTGCATATCAAATTATTCTTGTAATTGCTATAGTCAAGTAATCGCCTTAATTTGCCTTAATTGTGATGGTATTGAGTCTATTAATCGCACCAACATGAATTTACAGTGAGAGTATGATGCACACTAATTTTTAAATTATATGCAATGCGCAATCCCATAAGCTCAAAGATGAATAGTGGCCTTATGAGCAGCAAAAATGAAATCTTCTCAGGCCAAGGGATGGGAAAAATATTAGTTTCCATCAATCACCTTGAAGAAAAAACTCCTTTTAATGTAGGTATCATTAATTAATTGGAAATACTTTTATCCACTGATTCAGTCTCATCATCAAAAGCTCCACTAACCATTTTCTGGAATAAGGCATAAGCAGGCTGTTAAAGAGTTGCCACAATAGGCAGGCGTGAAAAATCGGCATTTTGATTCTTAGCACTAGCCCAATGTTTGATAGTATATTCATAAGCCTGAAGTTTAAGAACCCAGCAAGCCAAACGTCCTTATGTCCTTTTAAGTTATTAAACCATCTTAAGGATGCATGATCAGTAACCACGGTAAAATGCATTCCATGAAGATATACTCAGAATGTTTATAGGCATATATAAATGCTAAACATTCCCTTCCTGTCACCATATACTTTCTCATGGGCATTTAGGTTCTGACTAGCATAGGATACTGGGTGCTCTTTTCCGTCTTCCAAATTTGGGTCAAAACAGCTCCAACTGCTGTTAATGACGCATCCATCTGAACAATAAATGCTTGGTCAAAATCAGGATAGTGCAACACTGGTACAACAAAATAGGGCCAAAAAAAGCTAGTCAAATGCCTCATGGCAGGCCGAATTCCACTCAAAAGGGACCTTATCCTTAAGTAGATAAAATAAGGGTTCTCCAATTTGAGCAAAGTTGGCAGTAAATTAACAATAGTGCCCAATTATACCCCAAAATACTTGAATGTCCTACTTGGATTCGGGCTACTTCAACTTGATTTGCTCTAAATTTGGCTGGTTGTGGCCAAAGACCTTCTTTATCAATTACAAAACCAAGGTAATCTGGTTGTTTCCTTAAATAATTGACACTTCTGGGGCTTAATCTTTAAGTTTGAAGCTGCTAACCTCTTGAAACCCTCTTCTAGATGTTCCATATGTTCATTAAAGGTGCGACTGAAAATATTGATATCGTCTAGGTATACTCGTACATATGACAATTTGAGATCACCCATTATGATGTCCATTAGTTCTCTGGAAGGTCTTTAGAGCGTTACAAAGTCCTTGGTCATCCTCATCAGTTGAAATAACCCCCCCTGGGTAATAATGGCGCATTTTTCTCGCTCAGCTATGGGCATGCCAATCTGCCAATACCCACTAATTAAATCCATCGCTGAAAAGAACTTGGCACCCCAAGCCTATCTAGGGCATTGGCAATACACAGAAGATGATAGAAGTCCTTTTTGTAATGTTCTGGAGCTTCCACTAGTCAATAACAACCCTATTGATCCTATCTTTCTTTTTTACAATTAGAATTGGTGCATCTCATGGACTCTTGGATGGTATCAGCATACCACAGTCAAGAATTTACTTACTTTCTTTTTATACAATCTCCTCAACAGTTTTTGTAAATCTAATTGAACTTAATTATAAAGGTAAATGATACTCGGTATATATCATATGGGTTACTACTCTTGCGCATTCCAGGTCAAAATTGTCTTTGTCAAATATTTCATGATATTTCTTAAATAATGCTTAGACTTGATCCTTCTCCTGTTCATTTAGTTCTCCTAAATTGGCCATAAGTATGACATTATGAACATAAATTAAGTCATCATCAGGAAGCCCTAGCTCATCCAGGGTTCCAAACTCTTGAAACAATTCAATCTCCGGCATAGTAATTAAATGGAAATAGGCAATCACCTGGTGCCTTTTAATGAAAATGGGCCAATTCTTCATGTTCGCGCAGAGTATACTGACTCTTGATGCCCAGTAATAATTATCTCAGATACTATGTTAGGTTTGAGTCAAGTTCAGGACAAAGGTTGAAACTTCGCCGTAGAGTCCTTCTGGGATTTGAGATGTTAGCCCAGTCAGGACTACTTCCTGAATTCCAGAGTTCAAAGTTAGCTCCTTGTTTGATTGAAGGGGTATGCCCTTAGACTCCTGGATTTGTGTTGGTAAGAGCTTGACACGGCACTTCAATCTAGATTAAGCAATGAGGATTATTTCATCCTGACAGGCAAATTTAATAACTGTTTAGGTTTTTTCAGTCCCTATTTTGCATTTTTTGTATAGTAAATTGGGATGGTTTGGTTCAGAATGGTTGAGATGTCATCCTTATGACTAGTAACCACTCCATACTTCTCATGAAATTGGTACCAATAAGGACCTCATAGTTTTGATTAGGTAGAACTATATGTGGAGTGGATACTATAGATCCAAACCATATAGGTAAGGCACTACATGCCCTAAGTGCTCTCGTGGTATGTGTTCTGAAATGCGATTTTCTTAATCATAGGCAACGTCCAGAGCTATTCCCAGCTTCTTTACCAACTTAGTGCTGAAAACATTTAAAGGAGCACCACTGTCAATAATGGCCTGAAATTGGACCTTATTGACAGCAATATCATCATATTTACGCTTATAGTATGGTTCAGAAGTGTTTATTAGGTGAATAAATTCGGAGTTGCCCAGCTACAAGTGTGATTTGAGGCAATAACAGATTTCAGGGAAGTTTCAACTAGAGTCTGCATTGGGATCGTGACCTATACATTCTTTAAAGAAGGAAGATCATGGAAGCAAGTAGTATGAGGATCAAGGCTGTAGTCTCTAAAGTTGTTTAGCGTAAGTTTTAGAAACCTCTATTCAGGCTTCTTCTGAAGCTTCTCTTGGCTTCTATCCATTCTGGGATCTAGTTGTGAGCATATGTACATCTTCAGCCATAATATGATGCAAGGTAAATTTGTCAATTCAATATGGCACAAAATGTATGCCAGGATCAGGAGGAGTGGTTTTGGTATGATGATGGCAGTTGAGCATTACACCTCTACTCCACTTGTTCTTTTCCCAACTCTGAATCCTTTTCAATTTTAAAAGTTACATTAACTCCTGGTTTTGCATCCATTCAGGTATAACACTTATTGGCAAAGTGCCCTTTTCTGCCGCAATGATGGCAAGTGATGATGTTGGGTTTTGGAAGGTCAGATTTCTGGTTTTACGCGTTCCCATTTCTCTCCTAATCATGACTTGTACTATTATTTTTCTATAAAGGACGCACCCACTGCTGGTTGTTTGGTTTGCTTGATGCATCAAAAGTTATTAAACATCAGCGTAATTTATCCACAAGTCTGCATGTTTCTATATTGCAAATTAAAGCAGGAATCCTGACTTGTTTCAAATTTCAATAGGGCTTCACAGCATATTCCCTTGCACTTTTTCCATCAAATTCAGTCATATTATTCATCCAAGGAGCGCTTGGGCTTCATGGTAAAAATGGTCAACATAGTCCTTAATGGACTCATTGGGTCAGAACTCAATTTTCTAAAGCTCTGTTTTTTGGGTTGGAATATTTATGAGTCCACCAAATTACTTAATGAAAGCTTGTTTGGCCTCACCATATGACTAATATTCCCAAAAATAGGACGTTTCAAGGTCTATGCTTTGCTAATGCAAATAATTTATGGGATCTGTCACTTTTACATGATCAGATGCTACTCTAATGACCTTCTCAAAAAGCTTTAAGAAGGAATAGATAAAGCCTCCTTTATCAAATATTAGAAAACTTTAACGGTTTTAAAATCATCACTTCATGAGTCCTTAACACTAGAGGCAGTTTCTCTCCTCAAGTTTGACCGACTTGGCAAGCCTTCAGGCAGAATAGGATGCTGTGAGTGACTCAGAGTGGGAATAGCAGTCAGTATATGTGGGATGGTTTGTGAATTTGACACGTACATCTCATATTCAACCTCTGCCTTGTAATAATCTTTAGAATCACTCATTTTGTTTTCTGAAATTGGGACTGGTGTGGTTCTAGAGTACAACTTTGCATGCTTTTGGGGCCGCACCTTAAACTCCCCTCCCCCAAGATTTGTCAAACACTTACAACTATTGATCTAAAGAGTCTTTAACTTTTTGTTGATTTTGGCCATATCTACTTCATCCATTGCCAGTCTGATCAGAAGTGCCTTCATTTATTTATTCATTTTCTTATTCTGGTATTAGTGAGTGATAGTCTGTTCCTCATCTCGTTGTTTCAGTATTTTTGGGAAAATTTATAAAAGCTGATTGTCCATGTTCATATTAGGTAGTTTTTTATGAGTGAGCACCAAAATGTTAATTTTTTAGCCAATGGTACAAGCTAAATTGAAAAAAAGGGAATTGAGATATAAACTCGCTTTTAAATAAACTCCTGCTTATAATCAGGAAGTAGTTTATCCTATAAACATCAATAAAAGCCAAATAACTCTGGTATAATCACCGTTCTTAAGTCTATTGACAATAACAAATATGAGACCTTCTGTCTACATTAAGAAAAAGAAAATTATTGCTTTATAATTGGGACTACTTCTCCAGCAGGTATCACTTAGTTATTCTCTTTCAGGAAGTATAAACACACACAACTACTTAGTAATGACATAAAGACAGCATATAAGGTTAACAGACGGATGACAGATGGGTAACAGATATCAATAAAAATATAATAAGATGATCTTAAATGATGTTGAAAGAATTTTTAATATTTGGCCAGGCGCTGGTATTATATACCTCTCAGTCATCAACTGACCAAACTCATTTATAAGATGAGTTCATTCATAATATGCCAATCCTCTGCTGTTCATAAAATAATCATGAAATATCCCCAAGTCAATTCAGCCTATGAATTGACTAAAAATAGCAATTGCTTCAGCTGTTTTAATGTCAATTTTACTCTATATAAATTTGGTCGATTTTAAATGCAAAACTCAAAATTAGAACCCCTATTAAGGCTACATCATAACTCATCATATAACAATAAATAAGGATAAAAATACATATGACTCATAAACATGATGTATCTTTAATTGGGATGTCAATAAACCTTTTATAGCACTAAGTACGATTATAATTGGGACATCTATATTAAAGTGCTTAATAAATTCAATTTCATTTATTGAACCCAAAACACTGCCTCAGTGCATTAATACTTTTGCACTAATTTAGGTGGTGCAATTCAGTTAATGCCATGAGACCACTTTGTACCCAAGTGGCCTCTTAGATAGGCATAAAGATAATATATCATAGCCAGATTTAGCTATTATAATTAGGAAATTTTAAATAAATTGAGTCGGTTTTGGGATGAATCTAATTATAGAGATAAATTGGAATAAATAAAGGATCCATCTATAGATGTAATCAATAAACATTGATAGTTTTCTCAAAGAGTTTATTTTCAAGTCAACCATCAAAATCTAACACCCTCCACGATGAGGGACTTATATCAAACCACCCTTTTCCTGAAATTAGTACTGGGCTATAATTGTGCCAGTTTGTGCATCCCGCGCTGTATCACCTTTTTTGGAACTAGAAATCATCATCAAGGGATATTCAACCTGGTAGATGGTCTACAATCCCTAAAACAATTATGTCTCTGAGATCTACATTATTCCTACAAGTTCAATTGGTATAATTACAAGGCAATTATTAGTATTTGTAACCTCCTTAACTAAGTACAATAACAAATTCTTAACTTTATCATGGAATTTATAGTCATACCAACACTCAATTGGTAGAACAATTTCAGAATACTACTTCAAGTGGAGAGATAATCTTACCCGCATCTCCAATCAAATTTAGTTGGAGGAAGATGAAATTAAACATTGCCTCTTCCAATTGGACCAGATATGCTCTAAATTTCTAAATCCCGGTCAGAACAGTGGAGAAAACCCCTTGGGATTATGGATCCACCCATGGTTTAAGTTCCTCCCAAACCATTGGGTTCCCCTAGACCTATTGGGCCCAATGGGCCTATGGGACCTAGAGGGCCAACCGGACCTTCTGGATTAGCTGGACCCCCTGGACCAAGTAGAACTCTTGGTCCATCAGAACTGCCTGGACCTCACAGACCCCCTGGTCCTGTTGGGCCCCCCAGGCATCCAGGACCCCTTCAACTCTCAAGCACCATAGGTCCCAATTACCGTTCTGAACTTAATCTATACTTGCTCTCTGAGATGATTGAACGGATATGAAATCAATTCTTCAAATTAGCCAGAGAGTGTAACCTTACTGCAGATGGAATACCTGTTGACCCCCTCCTGGCGCCACATTTCTTATCTAATGAGTTGAATAGCCTGGTCAAATGGTCCAAGGGCACTGATATAGTGCTACAGGCGTGTGAATCTAAGGTTCTTATGCTCCAAAAAAAGATTGTTTCTCTGGAGCTTCAATACCAGGCGCAACAGGAGCAAATTCTTGAAATGACCTAAAATGGATGCTAAAGTAGGTCAGTATGAACTATATAATCAGATCAAAGAAGTTTACACCAAGGTTGCCAACATACACCTGCAATTTTTCCCAATTCTCTGACTCTAACACTTAAGCTTCTACTCAAATGGAGCAGCCTGAAGTTTATGTCTTATCAGCTGATGCCCCTATGAGTTTTAACCCGATGTTTAAGGATAAGTAATCTCCTGGGAAAGGAATTATCTTTCCTTTTCTTTATATATATAAAAAGGCTCTTAATGAGGCAGCGGACCTTTAAAAGATGAATTATTTGCCTAATTGTCTTATCAGTTTAGCTTGATATCATGGTTCCACACTTGATAATTTGTACGCCTTGGTCCCAAGTCAAAGAGGTTTTGTTAAAGAAATTTGGGACTGATTAAGGTTTATTCTCCAAAAACAGGCCTTTATGGGGATAAAGACCCTTAAGAACAAAACTATTAAGGACCTTGCTCACCAGTTTATTGGGAGACTCTGACTTTGGTCTGTAGCTGGTTAAATCTTGATGATACCAATACAGCCTTTATGTCCGCTTTCACTTCAAGGACTCAGTTGCAAGTATATCTCATCATTTTAGATGATCTTCCATAGTATCCTAAATATAAATGAAGCTTTGTTAAAATTATTATCACAGTACTGAAAAAACTGAATATATGACCACCTGAAGCCTAATCGCCCTAAGGTTAGCAATATATGATAATACTTGGCCAATCCAGCTATTTATTGCAATCAATAAATGCATACAGAAGATCGTTGTCTTAGGAAAAAGTTGATGAGAAGGTAAAATAAGACGATTTACCAAGGTTTATCATTTTTTATTGATTAAAGTATGAATCAAGGTGACCAAAATTCCTGTAGAGTTTGATAAAGATGAACATTCATATGCCTTGCCCTCCTTGTTGGCGCTACCTTCTCAGTTTGGAAATATTTTTACTCGCATTGATCTCTTAGTAAATTAAGTCAATACTAAGGCAATTATCAAAACAGGCTCACCAGTACATATAGTCCTTTCTAAATTAACAAAACGAATTAAACTTACGCCCAACATTTCCCATTTTGATGAAGTTGGACCAGGACCCCATTGTATGCAATCAATTGGAGCTTTTTCTTCTCTCCTTTTTGAAGATTTAGAAGTTAACTTTTACTGTACCCACGATTGTTTTGGATAATTTAAATATGGCTTACTTTTGGGGACCCAGTTTCTACAAGAATTTGATGGGATCATCAATTATCCTAGTTCTTTTTATCTATTTTGGGTTATTATATCCCCTTGTTTTATCTGAAAATGTGCTGATTCAACATACCAAGCGTCAAATTTGTTTATTGAAAGGAACAAAAAGCTACTATTCTACCCAATACCATGTGGAGGGACCTCAGATCACTCTTCCACCCAAAACAGCTAACATTGAATAAGATATGTACATTTTTTCCTCAAATCCAGATATTATCCCTCAAAAACCTGATCATCAATGACACTTTTTTCAATTTCTATCCCTAAAGGACATTGTCAAGATTTCGATATGACTGGAAAATAAGCTATAGTTCTGGCAGATAATAATTTAGAATTGAAACTAGCCTCAATATTGAGTAATAGATTAGTTGAGGAGAAGGAAATCAATCAAAGCAATTATGGTTTGGCAAATCAAATGAGATTCCGCTGAAGCCTCAATGTTCAAATGAAACCTTTAGATCATAGAGAATAGAGAATTACTAAGTGGAGCACTTGAATCCATTAATAAATACTAAGGATTAATAGTTGAGCTTGAGAGTGAGAAAGAGAGAGGTTTTTACAAAGAAGGGAAGAGTAGGAAAGAGTAACAGAGGTAGCCGTTAGTTTAATATTAAATAAAGTGCTATTGTTGGGGCAATAGCTCCTCATAAAAAGTCATTATTAGTTGTAGAGGGCCAGCGATCCTCATTGCTCATCCATTGCTCAGTGGGTTTTATCCTGTGCAACATGTTTTGCGGAATCAGGCAAATCTGCCAAAAGTTAACAGTGTTGCTCACTACAGGGGGCCTATTAATCAGCTTATCAAATAACTTCAAATTTGCCACTCAATGCTGCAACTGGTTCTTCTTGACGGGGCATTGCCCCAGTGTATTGAGTTGTTACAATATGCGGATCTAAAGCATGCCTTGGATACACTAATCCAGGCTCAGAAAATGCTTCTTCACAAAAATAAAAATATAACTGATCAGCTCGCTAAGGCTATTCACCAACTGCACCTGGTGGGTGGCTGAACCAACCAACTTGTTGAACTTGTGGGTGACACTACTGAGCATTTATACTGTGCAGAGAGTAAATTAAATGAGGTTGTTATGGAGGGGGAGGTCTGCAGCGACAAGCTGCCCACTTCATCATGACGGAAACATACATGGGGTTTCCAAGTGATTTGAACTCTCCCAGGAGGGGCTTCCAATTGGCGGAAAGCTAAAACTGTTATTATCTGCTTTGGGCGTCGCAAGTGCTGATCTGGTCACATGTTATCTTAATAGTAGTACCATAGCATATCAAGAGGTGAAGGAGACTGTGATATATCTGTTTGGGGGAAAGGCTAAAATGGCCCAACTCAAGGCAGAGTTTTTGACAATATTTTTTAAAAAATAATTACTTGGTGGAGTTTGCAGAGCGTTTACCGGCTGAGGCTCATGTGTTGTTGGGAGCCTATGTTTTATCTAACAAGGAGGTGGGCTTAGCAATGATGGTGACTGTCAAGCCATACCAAGAACTGTAAAAATGCTAAGTCATATATTCTTCAAGAGGATGCGGAGCTACTAAAAATTCAGTCATTTATGCCATCTATTTATCACATTTAGTGCTCCCAATGTGGAACGGAAAGCCCCTACAACTGCTACTGAATCCCCATGGGTATTAGAACAATGATGACTTGGTGATAATCCATTGGGAAACACTTGACTCCTCAATGCTTTGACAAATCCTTTCTTCCCCAATATCGACCAGTTCATCATTGGCTAAATTACAATCCATCAATAAATTTCAGACCTGGATCTATGGGTGTGATGCAGAGATGAGTGAATTTTACAAATGCTTGTTTCTTGTGCGTCAACAGGCCATTATGCAGCTAGCTGTCCCGGTAAATTGAATGTATATACAGTACCAGTTGCCCCAAACGAACAGGATTAGGTCAAGCAAAATATATATGGGACGCTCTACTTACGCTAATTCAAACCACTTGTCCCTATTAATTCTCATAGGTCACTTGAGGTCAGTTTCAGACTTAATCCAACGATATATTGTATCAACAGTTCCCTTACAATATATTGGCCTCAAGCCAAGGGAGAGACCCCAACAACGCAGACATGAAGTTTTGCCAAGAGGTGCAAAAGCCATACATCTGGAAAATTCTTAAGCATAATGATACAGTTGGTGGCGAACCTTTAACACATGTCACAGCTATAGAAGGGGTGGAAGTAGCGATTTCAGTAGATAAAATTTCTCAGGAGTATCCACATGTTAGTGCTGGTATTCTCACTTTTCTGAACAACAAAAAGCCCTTGTATGTTTATGTAATAAGTACCAATGGCTCTTCTTATTTGGAGTGCACATACTGTGACATTTCTGTACAAAATACCAAGATAAAGGCGATTATCAATACTAGCACTCTCATCAATATAGTTTCCATCAAGCTCATAGCTAAGCTTCTGCTGAAGTCTGATGTGGAACACCAAGTAGTGTATGTAACCGCAGGAGAACAGAGCACTGTGTAAGAGGGCGCTTACAGAGCTTTACCTAAGAGGTTTAGGTCAGTTGGGGCATCTGCTCCTGCTGTGGTTTTGACTAATAACAACTACAACATGCTGATAAGGACTGCGTTCATGCAGCAATCTGGGGCTGTGAGAATGTGGCGGAAGAAACCATTAGCATTCTAGGCTAACAGGTCCCCATTTACTTTACCTCCAGTGTAATTAAAAGCATTCTATCCGCTCCAGCTAAATTAATCTCGCATTTAGTGATGAGTTGATTCCTGTACAATATTGAAGGATGAAGCAGAGGACCCTAGCGCCCATTACTCAAATTTATGAGTACAATATAATTCCACTTCGAGCAGTGAGTGCATTAAGCATACCTTCTGGGCATCAGGTCATAATAGGAATGGAGCTTGAAAAATATCTAGTAAGGCCTATACGGTGAGATTATGGGGCCCCATCAGCATTTGCAGCTCAAACCCCATGTGGCTCCTGAGATCCTGTTACCAGAGTAGGGGGAAATTAAGGTTTTGATAGCAAACCTGCAGAAGGAGTCTATAAAGGTTCAGCGGCATCAAGTGGTGACTTACTGGCACCTGATTCCAACTGATGAGGTTCACCAGATACACAACTTTGGTTCATGAAAAGATCTAAGACTACCTATAAAACCCTCATCTGGTATAATGACTGTGGTTCTTCAGAACACTCTGACTGGGCTGTCAGAGGACCAGAAGGACAGGATGATGGATCTATTTGATAAGTATAAAACCATTTTTGCATCCGACAATCATGACTTGGGTTGTGCATGTGGGATCATGCATCAGTTAAACGTGGGGGATCACCCTCCTATTTGGTCAAGGCCTATCCATTGCTCCAAGGTGGAGGAAGAAGTTGTATCCACTGAGATCGACAGATTGGTTGAACAGGGATGTTACAGCCGTCCAAGAGTCCCTGAGTGTCCCAAGTGTTAATCATCAAAAAGAAAGATGGCTTTAGTCAAGTAATACTTGACTACCAGAAGCTTAATACATTATTAAAAAGCCTCATACCCACTCCTGAGAATTGATGATGCATTAGATTGTCTGGGAGGTGCGAAATATTTCTCCGCTATAGACTTAATATTGAGGTACTAGAAAATTGAGTTGCCAGCAGCGGAACAAGAGAAGTACACTATAATCAAAAGGGTTGTTCCAGCCTACATGCATGCCACAGGGTTTGTGCAACGCCCCAGATACGTTCCAGCGGGCTATGGACACTATTTTGGGTGACTTAAAGCTGGCTGGTGTTCTAATCTACCTTGATGATATTAATGTGTTTATGTGGATGCTCGCAGACCATCTCAATCACTTGGACAAGTGTTCCGCCAAATCGCTGAAGCTAACATAAAAATTAAGCCCCAAAAGTGCTACTTTTCAAGGAGAGTTGGAATACCTTTGGTTTGTAATAGACTCCAGAGGGCTTAGCCCTCAGCTGGCAAAGGTGGAAGCTATACGCAAGATGACTTGGCCAGGTAATAAGCACATATTCATGTGTTTTGGGAGTGGTTGGGTACTACCAGCTGTTCATTCTCAACTTCAGCTATATTGGGGCTCCGTTCTTTGAGCTAAAAAGAATTATGCACCTTCTACTGGACAGAAAAATGTCCAAACGCTTTCAATGTTCTATGAACTGCTCTGGGTAATGCCCCCATTCTGCAATACCTGAATTTTGAGAAGGGTTTTATTGTACAAACAGATGTTTTTATTTCTACTGTAGGGACATGGTATCCTGGAAATGATGATGACGGTGTGGAGCATCCCGTGGCATACTGTAGCTGAAGCTTAACAGGTCTTGAATGAAATTACACTGTGATTTAATGGGAGTGCTTAGCAGTGATATACGCATGTAAACAGTTCTGGATATACCTTCAAGGGGTAAAATTTAAAGTGGTAATGGATCACGCATCCTTGCGTTGGCTTCAGAATCTCCATGAACTGGAAGGATGGCTTGTGCGATGGGCCTTGAAGCTCCAAGCATATAACTTTGAGATTGTACGTTGACCCAGGGCAAAACATAAGAACGCAGACTACCTTTCCTGATTACCAAAGGTCACCATTTCAGTGGATCTGGCAGACATAATGTATGAAAGGATGTTTGTGGGCAAATATCATGATGAGCCGCCACAGGTGATTAAAGTGCTGGATGGGCTGCGACGGGATACTTTTGTCTGTGATGGGGAATTATATAAGAAGATTGGCAACTCGACGTTGAGTTTCCTAAAACTCTCCACTAGGCCTGCAATTATTATGGATGCTCATAGAACCGTAGGTCATGAAGGATTGCAAAATACGCTGGAATTCTTGTGACCCCATTACTATTGGGAGAGTATGCACTATGATGTGCTTGAAACAGTTGCTTTTTTTCATCAGTACCAAGTGGAGAAACCATTCCACATAAAGACCACCTACCAGCTGGTTAAGCTTCATTTCGCACGGCATACTGTTTCTCAGGATGTGGTGGGGCCTCTGACGACTGGTGAAAACCGCTCCAAATATACAATAGTAGCCATTGACTATTTGACTATATGGGTGGATGTAAGGGCAATCAATAATTTAGGGGCTGTTACCATCGCCAATTTTATCCTGGAGTATGTAATACAACAACATGGCGTCCGCAATTCATCTTAATGGACGGTGGAACCAATTTCACATCACATATCCCGCACAAGTTGAACAAACTAATGGCAATCCGCAGGGTTTTGGCTAAATCCTACCATCCCAAATCCAATGGAATATTAGAATGGGTCAATGGAACCTTGGCAAATATTTTACGTAAGCTTGTAAATGATTGACCTTCAGAATGGATTACCCTCTTATCTACTGCTATCTTTGCGTACAATATTAGCTACCACTCAGCCCTGCAGCAAGAGCTCTTTCCAACTACTTTATGGAGACATCTAGATTTGCCATCATTGCTTTATTACTGTGTGGAGGATACTAACGGAGTCAAGCTCCAACGCTATTTGTCTACATTAACAGACACGTTGATTAAACTCCAAACTGAAGCTTATTCCACAAGTTTAGCCAAGAAGGTTCAGGATCAGGTGGCCAACCAATGTAGATGCAGCAGCCTTCCCCAGTTTGGGTAGGAGATTTTGCCCTGTTCCATGACCAACATGGGTTTAGAAAAAGGATAAGATTGTTAGTATATAGATCAGACCATTTGAGATAATTGAGAGGACTAGTGTCAACGCTTACACTATTAAGGAACCCAAAGGTTGTCAGATTATCAACCAAGTGCATGCGAAGTTCCTTTTGGCCATACAAGCATTAAGAGCTTATTGTCCAGTCAAAGGGGGTAATGACAGGATTTTGATATGATTAGAAGATAAGCTATAGTTCCAGTGGATCGTAATTTAGAATTGTAGCAATCCTCAAGATTGAGCAATAGATTAGTTGAGGCGAAGGGAATCAATCAAAGCAATTATGGTTCAACAAACAAGGGAATTTCGCTGAAGTCTTAATGTTTAAATAAAACCTTTAGATTGTAGAAAATAAGGAATTACTAATTGTAACGTGTTGAATATGCCAAGGAATACTGATAACTAATAATTGAGTGTGAGAGGGGTGGTTATCTTGTATGTAAAACTGCTTTCACCCTCGTTCAGGTTTTCAGTTTGAGACCTGTGCTGGCTAGAAAAATTCTCGGTGTGGTATATTTGTTCCAAGGTTGACCCACCTCATATATTTTTTTAGTTAAGTGTGAGAGTGAGAAGGAGGGAGGAATTTTACAAAGAAAAGGAAAAGTAAGAAAGAGTAATAGAGGTAGCTGTTAGCTTATTATTAAATAAAGTGTTATTGTTGGGTCAATAGCTCCTTATAAAAAGTCTTAATTTATTAGTTGTAGAGGGCCAGCAATCCTCATATCAGTCGTTTAATGCTTGGTGGGTTTTACACTATGCAACTCATTCAGCGGAATCAGGCAAATCCACCAAAAGCTAACAGACAATTATTGCAAATTAAGGGTTTTTCAAAATCTTATTTTAGGGAGATTTTACTGTGTCCTGGGTTATTGGATTATGCCTATGTGGGGGAGCTACCCGTCCTATTGGTGAATTTTATAGATAAGCTCAAAGCGGTGGATCAGAAGAACCATATAGCCTATATCAAGTTGCTACCTCCTCTTGGGTCTATGGTGTTTAAACTTTGGAAGTTTACAAATATTTGGGCTGTAACACAATAAAGCAATCCTTACTATGGCCCAACAATTGAGAAACATCTTTCTAAAGAGCAGGGAATATTAGTTCATTCACTAAATGAATATTCTGATATCTACGCGCAGCATACCTATGAATTTGGTAAGATGACTGGACTAATGCATACCGTTGAAACTGGGTACAACCTCCTATTTGCGCTAAACCTTATCATAAATTAAAGGTTGAAGAGGTACAGGTTACTAAGGAGTCACACTAATTATTGGAAGCCAGATTATAAAAACTTCCATTAGCCCTTAAGTTTCACCCTTTTTTGGTAAAGGTGAAAGATGGCTCTTACCGGGTGGTTATGGATTACCAAAGGTTATATGCTGTAACCCATTGAGACGGCTAGACGCTACTGAGAAATGATGATCTCTATGATTAATTGCTGGTCTGCGTACTTCTCTTCTATGGATTTAGCCAGTGATTTTATGAAATCAAGTCAGACCTGGAAGATCGTGCTAAATTTGCCTTAATTTCCAGCGAGGGTCTATATGAACCAACTTGTATGCCACCAAAGCTAAACAATGCTTCAGCTACTTTTCAAAGGACCATGGATTAGATTCTTCGAGATCTAAAGCTAACCTGCGTCTTGGTATATTTAGATTATATTACTGTGTTTTCAAAAACTTTTACTGAGAATTATGACCACTTACAAGAGGTTTTAAATGAATTTGGAACTCTTTGTTATAAGCTTAAACCTTCCAAATGTTGATTTTAGTATAAATAGATTTTTAGCTCACAAGGTTTTAGCTAAGGGATTTAACCTCTTTAGGACAAAATCAAGGCCATTAACTAGATATCCCCTCCTACCACTCTGCGTCATATTCAGGTTTTCTTAGGTATGGTTAGATATTATTAGCAGCTTATAACTATTTTTGCTGGTCTGGCTAACCTTTATTTCATTTATTGCAAAAAATAGAGCTGTTCAATTGGAGCTCCGCTCAAGAACAAATTTTTAACTCGCTCAGAAAGGCTCTAATCAAAGCGCCTGTTTTAATACGCCCTCATTTAGATAAACATTTATGTTGCATACTGATGCTAGTAATGTATCTATTGGGGATGTTTCATCTCAATGCAATGAGGACCAAGTTTTCCATTTGTAATTTATTACAGTAAAACCTTATTAAAGGCTGAATGAAATTACAGCTTAATGAATTGTGAATGTCTAACTGTAATCCTGGCAATTATGCACTTTTGACCCTTGTTGGAGTTTCAGTTGACCGCATTATCCATCCCATTGATAAATTAATCAATTTGAAGACTGGTAGTTCCAATATGGTATTTTGGCAACCATTGCTGACTAAAGTATTAGTTTAAATTAATCAATGAAAAAGCTCCAATGATTAGTTAAATTGGTGCTTTCGTTGGGATTTATCCAACAATATTAAGCAAGAATTTAATGAGGGAGTTTGTCAAAATCCAGCAAGGATTATGCTCGCTGGTGCTATGTGCCGCTGGATTCCACAATGGAATATTTCAAATAAATAATAAACTCTTAATAAAACTAAAATTTTCACTTTTTAGTTTTTATTTCATCTAAGGCAAACTAGAGAAAGGCCCTTTTTTGATACTAGTATATCCTATTTAAACTAGTTCCAATTCTCAGGGCCATGGTAATTTGGGGCTAAAGTATTATAAGGCTGAGTCATCCAAATTAGGAATTATAGGCTTTTGGCCAATCAGATTGAAGATAAATATTTTGAGGAAAAACTGACCATGTGGTAATGATTTGATAAATTGTATCCAATCACCAGCGAGTAAAATCTTCTCACCTCAGAGGTGGTCAGACTCATGTGGTAATGATTTGTTAATTTGCAACCTATCATCATCGAGTAAAATCTTCTCAACTTGGAGGTGATCAGACCCGTATGATATCAAATACCTCAAATTTGGCTGAGAAGTCGGAGCAGATCTATTATCAGCTCTTACTGTATTACGCTGATTTTGGGTATAAATTGTATTGTCCCAATGGATAGGATTCCACTGAGAATCTGCCAAGGTTTTTCACCATTGGTATTCATATCATTGATAGCCACAATATTATTCAAAGATTGGACTCCAACATTCTTTTTCAGAAGTTGAGAAGGAGAATATCTGATATTGCCCCCCTCAAGAATGTTGTAAGGAGGTG
>JAKSZP010017461.1:0-87824 GCA_022478985.1 Massospora cicadina
GGCACCGGCAGCGGTATTACTAAATAATCACTATGATTTGCTGATTGGGACTGCATTTATGTGACACTATGTGGATGTTGGTGACATGATTGAAGAGACCCTAGACATCCTGAGACAATGGATTCCCATCTATTTTACTTCCAGGGGAGTGCTGGATGACCTAATCTGCTCTAGTCAAATTAATATCGCCTATAGTGATGGTGTGATACCTGTAAAATATCTGCAGATAAAGCAGAAGACTCGAATGCTCCCAACACAGATTTATGAGTACAAAGGGATTCCGCTACGAGCTGCAAATTCTTTTACTATATCTTCTGGGCATCAGGTCATTATTTGAACTGAGCTTGAAATTGATATACCAGATGGTCTGTATGGAGAGGTTGTGGGGCCCTATCAACAATCACGACTCAAACCTCATGCAGCTCCTGGGTTACTGTTACCTGGGCAAGGGGAAGTAAAACTGTTGGTAGCAAATCTGCAGAAGGAAGTGATGTAGGTTCAGCGGCGCCAAGTGGTAGCTTACCTGCATTTGATCCCAATCAATTAGGTCCACCATATACACGACTTTGGCTCCTGGGAAAATCTTGGATTGCTTTTAAAAACTCCCTTTGGCATAATGACTGTAATTCCTCAGGAGGCGCTCACTGGTCTATCAGAGGAGCAGAAGGACAGGGTGATGAATCTGTTCAAAAAGTTTACAGTATCTTTGTAACTGATGATTATGAATTGGGTTGTGCTCGCGAGGTTGTGCATTGGGTGAACACAGGAGACCATCCCTCTATTAGGTCACAGCCTATCCGTCATTCAAAAGCAGCGGAAAAGTTGTGTCAGCAGAAATAGATGCATTGATGGAACAAGGAATGTTGGAACCATTGAAGAGTCCCTGGACATCCCCGGTGCTCATTGTAAAAAAGAAAGATGGCTCCAATTGGGTAGTAATCGATTATCAGAAGCTTAAAAGTATTATGAAAAAAGATTTGTACCCGCTTCTGTGAATTGATGATGCTTTAGATTGGTTAGGTGGGACCAAGTATTTCTCAGCCATGGATTTGACTTCAGGGTACTGCCAGATCGAGTTGCCAGTGGCAGATCAAGAAAAGTGCGCTATAATTACCTCAAAGGGATTGTTCCAGCCTACACATATGCCACAGGGTTTGTGCAACGCCCTGGCTATATTCCAGAGGGCTATGGACACTATTTTGGGTGACTTAAAGCTGTCTTGCGTTCTTGTCTACCTTGACAATATCAACGTATTTTCGCGAACATTCACAGAGCTATCTTGTACACCTGGAACAAGTATTCCGCCACCTAACTGAAGCTAATATCAAGATTAAGCCCCGAAAGTGTCACTTTTTAAAGGAACAGTTGGAATCCCTCAGCTTTGTGGTAGACTACAAAGGGCTAAGTCCACAGCTGGCCAAGGTGGAAGCCATCCACCAGATGACTCAGCCAAGTAATAAGTGGGATATCCAGGTGTTCTTGGGGATGGTCGGTTACTACCAGTGGTTCATTCCCAACTTCAGCTGTATTGGGGCTCCACTCTTTGAGCTACTTAAGAAGAACAATGCCTTCACCTTGACGGATTGATGTCAAGCCACTTTTGATGTATTATAAACTGTGTTGGCTAGCTCTCCTGTTTTGCAATACCCCAATTTTGAAAAAGCTTTATTGTGCAAATGGATGCCTCACTTTCCGCTGTAGGGGCCATGTTGTCCCAAAAAGATGATGATGGTGTGGAGCACCCCATTGCCTATTGCAGCCGCAGTTTAACTGGCCCAGAACGGAACTACACCATGACCAAGTAAGAGTGTTTAGCAGTAATCTATGCATATAAACAATTCCAAGTCTACCTCCATGGGGCAAAATTCAAAGTGGTAACTGACCATGCCTCTTTGCGCTGATTACAGAATCTGTGGGAACCTGAAGGGTGGCTCACGCGATGGGCTTTGAAGCTCCAGGCATATGATTTTGATATTATGCATTGGCCATGGGCAAAGCATCAAAATGCAGATTGTCTTTCCCAATTACCCATGATCACCATTACAGCGGATGTGTCAGACATCATGTATGAAAAAAATGATTGCAGGCAAATATCATGAAGAGCCTCCACCCGTGATCAAAGTGTTATATGGGCTTAGGCAGGATACCTTCTTGCGCAATGGGGAATTATATAAGCAGATTGGGGAATCAACGCTGAGTTTCCCAAAACCCTCTTCCCAAGCTGCAATAATAATGGATGCCCATAAAGCGGTAGGTGATGGAGGGTTAAAAAAGATGCTGGAGTTCTTTTGACCCCACTACTATTGGGAGAGTATGCACTATGATGTTCTCAAGACGGTTGGTTGTTGCCATCAGTGCCAGGTGGAGAAACCATACCACCAGAAGACCACCTACCAGCTAGTTAAGCCTCGGTTTGCATGGCATACAGTTTCTTTAGATGTTGTGGGCCCGCTGTCAACTGGTGCAAACCGCTCCAAATAAATAATAGTAGCCATCACCATTTGACAAGATGGGTGGAAGCAAGGGCTATAAAGGATTTGGGGGCTGTCACTACTGCCAAGTTCATCCTGGAGTGCATCATACAGCGCCATGGTTGCCCACAATTTATCCTAATGGACAATGGAACCAATTTCACATCCCATATACTGGCCAAGTTGAACGAGCTCATGGCAATCTGCGGGGTTTTAACTACCACCTACCACCCTGAATCTAAAGGTATGGTGGAATGGGTCAATGGGTCAATGGGACCTTGGTAAATATTCTACGTAAACTTGTAAATGAGCGGCCATCAGATTGGAGCACCCTTTTATCCACCGAAGTCTTCTCATACAATATCAGTTACCACTCAGCAACCAGTAAGAGTCCATTTCATTTCTCTATGGATGACATCCAGCGCTGCCTGCATTGCTTTACTCCTGCATTATGGATACCAGTGGAGTTGAACCCCACTGCTATTTGTCTTCCCTGATGAACACGTTGATCAAGCTCCAAACTGAGGCATATTATACTAGTCTTGCCAAGAAGGTTTGGGATCACACGGCTGACCAATGTAGACGCCGCAGCCTTCCACAGTTTGGGGTAGGTGAATTGGTCCTGTTTCATGACCAACATGGGTTTGGAAGAAGGAACAAGCTTGCCAGTATATGGAGTGGGCCATTAGAGATCATTGAGAAAACTGGGGTTGACGCCTACACCATTAAGGAACCTGTGGGGGGTCAAATTATTAACCGGGTACATGTGAAGTTCCTCCAACCATACAAGCAATAAGAGCCTTATTGTCCAGTTAAGGAAGGGGTAATGTTGCAGTTCCGATATGACTGGACGATAAGTCCAAAGTCATTTTGGCAAAATGTCTGGAATCCGTTGAAATCAAACTGGTAATGGCAATTTAAGCCACGAATTGAGGTGATACTGGGTTAATGGGAAATCGCCTTGAATAAGGGTATTGGGAAATGTCGATATTCAACAAATAAAAATTAAATCGCCTACAAATTAGGTGATAGGGAATTAAAAGAAAACTAGGTGAACCAAGGAGAATCGGTGAAACCAAACAGTCCAAGCAATGAGTGTGGTATCATCTGAAGCCGCTGTATATGAGCGTGATGGGCGATTAAGAAGGGGTAGTTGGTTAATAGGAAGAAGAAAAGAAGATAGAGGAGGATTGAAGGAGACTCTTATATTAAAATGAAGTATTATAGTGGGAGCAAGTCCCCCATAGCTTTATATTAACATTTTATTCTGTTGTTACACAGGACCACAATCGTCATATCATGGGTTCTATTGCTCAGTGGGTTAAACACTGTGCAAAACTCTTATGGCAAATCCTTCAACTTCTGCCAAATTATTACAAGGGGGTTAAACTATTAAGAAGTGATGAGTTACAGTGAAATATGAAAACAACGTTTGTGTCAGAAGATCAACTTGGGTTGAAACTGGATCTGCCATGAGTAGTCCAAATGCGTTTAACAGGATCAGATTTGGTTGAAATTGTATCTGCCATGAGTATCCAGAGCACTAGAATGTGACTAAGGTAAGCCAGTTGTAGAGTATTCTTTTGATAACAACGATGCATGGAAACCCATCATATGGTAAAACTTTGGACTAGTTTTTTTGTCAGCAAGGATAACTGGAATAGAACTGGCGTGGCATGATGCCGCAGGAAAACGCTCAAGAAGGGCAGCAGATATTAGGAATAAGGAAGAGGGGCCGCGTTGCCAAAGACTGGCATTAGAGCATTGGGTGGAGGATAGAGCGAGCTCAACTAATGCTTTAATGGTGTAAATAGCTGAATATTGACTACAGAATGAGGCGGCATCCCCTCCTTTAGTCTTATCTTTCATTGGATAATCTGCTCAAGTGAGGGATGTGCTGAGGTTTTTGCCCAGTTTCAATCAGACCAATCAGAATTATGCCAGATCTGCTTTTCCATCTAGGTTATTTCATTAGTGGATAAACTATTATTAGAAGATAATAACTTTTGTCAGGTTAGTCCTATCAGAATATCAGCTAATTCTTCAGTATCTAATTCTGCAAAAATCAATCCACCAGATTGCTAATAATATGATTAGGGATGATCCTTGACAATTTATTTCTATTATATGGACCAATTTTCTGATTGATTTATTGGTAGCTAATCTTGATAGTCAAATGGGTTATTCACAAATTGACTCAGGAAATTAATTGTTTCTGAAGCGTTTTACAACGCTTCTGGTAGCATCTTGCGGGTTAACATAACAAGTTTAACTGTTGATATCACAATACTAGTTGGCGCAATACGAAAAATTTTGTGTAGCTTGCGACTTATAAGGTAAAATATATAGCAACGTTAGCCATATCCCTAGGAGGTGCCAACTAATAGTTGGTGCCAGATTCCCTATAAATTCCCTTGCGCTTAGAAAATAAAACAGATAGTAAAAGAATAAATATCTTAACAGTTATAAATATTATTGTATATAAAATCTTGGTATAAGAGTTGAAGGATAGGATATCCTTAGTTTATATATTGCTAGATAATTCTCCACGTCTCATCATAGAGTTGAAAGAAATGAACCCTATGTTGCTTACTAATCAGTTGGTTGTTTGAGAACTTAACTAAAGCAATACTCTCCATACTTTTGCCAAATTCATTGCTTAGTAATCTTGGTCCAAAAGCTAATTAACCCTGTGCATTAACCTTGTAAGCTTAGGTGAGAAGCTCAAAAGTTTACACTCTGGTTGTAGCTAAATGGTTATTTGTCCTAGTATCCCTAAAGAGGCTCTAAAAATCAGATTTGAAACCACAGTCCTCATAAAAATGGTCAGTGAGAAAGGCAAGATTTTAATAAGATAAACTATATCTTGAGAAAGACTACAAGTGAGAAAAAACACAGCAGCAGTGCAATACATGCTCGTAGAGATGTAGTTTACTGGGACCTCTTAGTATTTTATACTTTTTAGTGGTTAATATCAGGCGCAAGTCTAAGTTTCTTTACTGGTTAATGAACACAATATTAATTTGTGCTCCACTGTACATGATGGCTCTAATTTTAGTTTTTAGAACAGTTATGTCTCTATAAATGCACTCAGAAAAGTAGTCATCTGTTGCATTGATTATGTTGGCATCCAGAGTATCATCTTGACCTATATCAGATTCTAGGTCTATATATAGTAGCAGGCTTTTTTCCAGGAAATCCCCAATTGGTTGGCAAATGGACTCCATTTTAATTGAGGCATTACCAGAGGTGAACAAATTCCATTGTAGTTTTCAATTGTTGGACTCAAGTCTTTACTTCTAACTTATTTGAAATTACGCCTTTGCAATCCTGTATAATAGGAGCAGTAACAAATACTCTTCAACAGTGATACCTGACGGGATACTGGTGTAAAGTACTGTGGTTTCCAATTTTTTTGTCCATCATTGAAGCAAATGTTAATATTTTACTTATTTGGGTTTTATATAGAGTCAGTAAATTAGGATATCCTTTTTCTATTCCGCCTTATCTTTTCCTAAATCCTCATCAGTTTTTTGTACATGACATGTACCTAGGACTTATCATCCAAAAGAGGGAAGTGACCTTCGTAGTGCAAGCTGGTTGCATATGTGTAATTACATAATTCAAAATCCAATATATTGGAGTGAGACCTGTAAGGCTGGGTCAAGGCTTTTTTTAGAGATAGGGGTCTATTATAAATAATGAAATTCTCTGGTTGATTTGGGTTAGCTTTGAAAGTGAAGGCTCTTAGCCAAAGATAACTAATCATTTGTATAATTTTATGTTCTTTTTTGGCACTGGTAACAATACCCAACTTAACTATTTGTATCACACACAGGCGTGGCAATGAGCAATGTGGTTGCCAGAGTTTCTTAGCATCTTTGATACATAAAACCTGAGCCTCACAGTAAAATTTTCAGAAAAAGCTGTGACAGACTTCCCTTGTTATAAGAGAAATCAAGGAACAACGTTTTCCGCGTTATCATATACTCTACTCAGTTAAACTTTATGTATAATTAGTTCTTTGGAGTGATGGTAAGTTATGCTGAAGTCTTATGATTTTTATTTATATACTCCTGACTTTTAGAGTCAAGGGAATTCATAATGGTTGCTAGCTTTGTGGCCTCTTGGGTATTCTACATACTTATATTAAACATAGAGATAAAGTTTTACATGATCTCATTTTCTCAAACTTTGTTAATTTTATTGGAAGCAACAGAATATTGACATTCATTTTTCAGGGCCATGAATCCCAATGATTCATACTGAACCTCTGGTTTTCTCTAAGGAACATAAGAAATACATCTTTGGGCTGCAGAGAGGAATGAGTAGAAGTCACCTGCATAGCACAAGCAAAGTGCACGGAGAGAGAAAAAGTAGGCATTAAAGTTGTCACAGAAGTAATCTGCTATCTTGGATCACCATAACATTGGTGAGCCCAAAGAGCTGTAGCTATAAAATTTGTAAAAGTTGTAGACTTTGGATGCACACATGTTGCCTCGTCACCTTCATAATTTATCGCCAATAAATGTGATAACATGTAATTTATATAGCTATTTATACTCCTGGCGTAGTCAGGTAAATATATTGATAAATGGAGGCAATCCGCCTTGAACTCTGATCAACTAGTTAAACTTCTGGTTTGCTGTTGACAAGTGAATCATTAATTACTATATACTATGACTGAATATGGACTGTTGGGACGTAGGCGTATATTCTACTCCTCAAATAAATTAAGGCACCCAAAGTCCTAGACGCATGGCTATCAGAAAAGCGATTATGATACTTTAAAAAATTTTAAAAAATTTAACCAAGGATAATGATCATTATTGGTATATCCTGGTAGTATTTTGATGGTCTAATTTGCGGTACTCAAAATAAATTGGTAAAATAGAGCTTAACGCCTATTTTCCATCTAACTGAGTTTTATAGAAGATCAGGGATCTATTAATCTGGGGAAAACTTTCTGGCACTTCCAAGCCATATTACCACTAAATTGCATTTAGGGAATTCTGCAACATTCTCATTAATTCTGTTCATTAAATTTAATAGCCACCTAATTTAGGTTTGAACCTGACATCAGAAATTTATGTTGAGCAATATTTGATTGCATAGGTTGGGTATGAATCCCAATATTGGGAGGGCTTAAATATGTTCAGAGATTATCCCAGCAATGTCTTTGTCATTTTATTTAGATCATGATCAAATCCTGTCATTAGATTTACTATAATCTTTAATTTTGGTCAGACTTCTGACAACGCCCTCTTCTAGATCTTGGCGCAGGGGGAGAAAATGCAAATTAAATTGACTGTGAACTCAATATATTACTGTTCCCTAAGTGACCTATAAGATAAAGTGTTCATTTTTTTGTTTATAGATGGCTTTGTAGGGTCCTAATTAATTAATACCAAAAACGATATCATGTCCACCTGGTCTATGATGATAAAAAAGGACTAAATCACCCCGCTGGAAGGTATGCAGATGAACATGCTTATTGCTAAACTGATTAGTTTCTCTGATTGTGTAGCATAAACATTTTTAAAATACAGGGTCTGAAGTTGGATATTCATATTAGCAATACTTCTCACAGTAACTTTAAGTGCTTTGAGGGGAGCTTGTTCTAAATTGGCTTGCTCTTAGAGGGCAATGAGTATTCATTCCATACAAAGCTTGGAAGGGAGACAAATTTATAATTTGACAATAACTTATTTTGATAGGCAAGGATTGCATTAGGGATATATTGTGGCTAATGTAGAGTCAGTCATTCCAATTTCTAAATGTTTAAGATTAATGTAACATTTACACGCTCTACTATTAAATTGGTTACAGGACGTTAAGGAGAGGAAACACATGAGTGTTCTCCATTAGTTTGGTTAACCCATTCACCAGCAATGATCAAAAATCGGACCACTATTGGTGAGAATTATGTTAGGGCACCAATGTTGGGTAATAATCCAATTATCTAAAAACGTAGCAGTAGCTCTAACTGAAGCATAGGGTAGGTATATGGCTTTGATTCACTTGGTTAATGATTGACAGTCAGATGCAGGAACTTAGTACATTAGATCCTCAAGAAAGTGCTCTCATAACGTTAATATTTATAGTATGAAAGGGTTCTTAGGGAGCTACCACTAGATGTTGTAGTCAGTGATAGGTCCAGCCTGGTTTTTACATACCATGCAGGACTCTAATACATCTTGAGTTAAAGAGAACATCTTTCCCATAATAATCACATTTGTATAAAAAACTATTTTAAATTACTATCACTTCTAGTAAATGTATAAATAATACAGAACAATTTTATAAAATACCAGTTGAGATAAGCATGATTAATAAAGTAAAGGATATGTAAACGTGGTAAAGGGTAGCGAGCCTGGATCTGCGCTGCCCAAAGGCACCAAGCGCACAGGAACGAACAAAATAACAGTAAAAACAAAAAACCTGAGGTGGCGCAGCCTGTAGTTTTGTGCATTTTTAGTAAAGTACTGCAGTTACATGGAAGTATCCCACTTGCAGCCGCTATCATCAGTGGATCATGGGAAACATGTATTCTTGGGTGTAGAGACACTGAAAATATGAAAAAATTCTGGGAAGCCCAATTAGAATCTTCCCACATGCGGTGTACTTAACAACTCATAATATCCACAAAGGTCGGGTAGATCTTGAGTTCTAAACAGCAGAAGAAGCAAATGAAGCAGCGAAGGTCATATTAGTGCTCATCCTTCCTGATGGTCAGCATTTGGTATTGACCAAACTCACACGTTGGATAGAATCCAAAGACATTTTTAGAATTTTTGACTATCTTACAACTACACTGGCGTGCACAGTAGTCAAACATCATCTCCAGGAAGGCTTGGAAGCCTATGGAGAAATTTAACAATTTAAAAAGCAAAGATTCCAGATGATGCCGACCCTTAGCACTGGGAAGGCAATTGCAACAATTTCCCCAAACTAGGAGATAATGGTGGGTATTATGAATTACCCCACATTGCATCCTTAATTATTGATGGGGAAAAATCCCAAATATTCTGTGCACCAGTGGAGAGCGCGCCACCATATGCAACCACTGCCGGGCCCATGGGCACAAGGTTCATGCTTGTCCCATAAAAGAAGGCCTAAGAGAATTATAAATTCCGTGAGGAAGAAATGAGAAAAAATGACTCATAGTACGCCAAAATCACAAATACCACACAAGCATTTAACTGGAGAACATAAAGATTATAAAATAATTGAACCAATTTCTCCAAAATAATGAAAATTGCCAAACAGGCTTGCAAGTTGGCTGTGGCTAAAGGCAAAGTCATTGTAGAATCATCAATTTTGCCGGAACAGACCCAGGAAGACATGAATGAATTTGAAGCAATGAGTCAATCAAATCCCACAGAAAACCAAACAATTAATCCATTTGGAATGGTTTCAGTGGAATCCAATTTGGAAGAAAATACGGAAAAACAGGTGTTAAGCACCCCCCAAAAAATATTGTGGAGCACAACCCAATCAGGAGCAAAAATCAACAATGGAATATGCAAAATAAAAATGTGTCCAATAAGAGCACACAATTGCACCGCAATGAGAAAGCAAAATCCAGCAAAGGCAGTAGAGGAGCAAAAGCAGCGGTAATGAAAGTGGCAGAATACACCTAAATACCTACTCATAGTTTTGCTCTCCGCAGCAAAGATGCAATGGAGAGTAATGAGAGTGAGGGAGTAGGGTGGGGGGCTCTGATAACTGCTCATGAGGTGCATTGGGAATCTCATAGAGATAAGAATGCTGAACATATTGGGACTCAAAGCCTTAATGTCCGAGGCCAAGAAGATGCGTTTTCTGTGAAGCCCACCTGTGGATATCCTGGTGCAGGAAACCCAATTACACTGAGAAAGGAGGAGGCATGGGAAAACATGATTCTACCAACAATATCTTTTTAGTTACAATACTGTGCGTTATAGTATTTGCAAACCAAAACTTTAAATGCATTATAAAATTTTGTTCTGGATGGCCACATGCTAGCCATTAACTTCTCATGGCACAAAGAAGTGCTCACAATAGCCAGTTTGTATGCATTGAACTGTGCAACATATCATCGAGAGTTTTTAACAGCTCTAACACAAATCCATCTTCCAGCAAACACTTTCATCATTGGAGACATGAATTGCTGTATCAACTCAGATACTGATTGATTGCGACACACAATGGAGACATCACAAGGGAAAGTGGAACTTCGTGTGCTAAAGCCATCCTGGTACTATATGATCCACTACCTAAATGGTCACCCCTCCTACAGAACATTAAAAGCACACATGTGCACAACGGTGTACTTATCTCTATGTCACAGATAGACCTAATAATCGCACCATTAATTCTCCAACACCAAATTCATAAAGTGAAGACTACAAAAATATGATTCTACAACCATAAGCTAGTTTTGGTTCCTTCACACCAGCGGAAACAATCACCCAATCACCCAGGTGATGCAGAATACGCCCAGAAACTTTAGTTGACTCGGTATTTCAATCCTGGGTGGAGGAAATATCCTCAACATGAGATTTTCAAACACCTTTCTATTCAGACCCATTAATCACTTAAGAAAATTTCAAAAAATTAACAAGATAACAGATTAATCACACATCATCAAGAAGATACAGGGCAGCTTCAGCCATCATCAAACACACCTTACCAGAAACCAAAAAACCTGGAAAATAATGTCCCACACACAGGACATAGCCCTGAATGGGATTGCAAATGAGCAGAGGTTTCTGCTCAGCTAAACACCCTGATATGTGAACACCAACAAAGAGTTGAGTTTCAAACTAGAGCAAAAACCTAAAAGATGGAGAAACTTGTTTAAGCTATTTTTCCTTCAATTTCACACCCAAAAAATGTGATAGTCTGCACACAGGTCTGACCATCAGACAAATACATGTCAGAAACATACAAAGAAGTTGCGACCAAAGTACACAGGTTTTATACAAATTTATTTAAATATAAACTGGTTAAACCAGAAAAAATCAAAAAAAGTCCTAACAAATGCATATATCAACACTGCTTCTCAAATCAACAATTTAATTAACCTAATATTGTGTGAAGAATTATGGAAAGTACATGGTCACCAAGAGGGAAATGCCCTAGACCTGATGGGATTCCCTATGAATTTTATAGAATATTTTGCTAACATGACTAATATTCTTTTAGCTTCCATGAACAAGTGCATAATGGAAACATACATTCTACCTGGCTGCAATGAAGCATACACTGTCACTCTATTTAAAAAAGGAGATAGACTATACCTATACAATTTGCGCCCAATATCCCTAACCAATACTGACACAAAAAATTACAATATTATGGCCAAATAACTAGGGGAAATTGCAACTGATGTGATATCCCCATCACAATATGAATTTTTTAATAAGATCCATATGGGACAATATTCATAAAGTTGCAAATGTCTGCCAATCTAAAGCCTCTGGAGAGCTTATCTTTTTAGATCAACAGAAGGTATATGACAGGATGAACTGGACATATCTCAGGGCTTGCTTAAAAATTTAAAACCCCCAAATAGGTCCATAACCTGAGTGATTTGTTCACAGAGTCAGCCATCATGGCTGTGCATGGAGTAGGTTTTTTTAACAAACCCAGTTTTCCACATAGAGGACTCAAACAAGGGAGCCTCTAAGCCCTCTACTATACAATTTTACTCTGGATCCTCTAATCTGTAATACAAACGCCCTTCTCATTGGAATCAATATCTATGGCCAACCACCAGTCAAAATGATGGCTTTCACTGATGACTTCATGGTGGGTATATCCAACAACCAGGATGCTCGCAGAATTGAGAAGAAAATAGCAAAAATTATCATCCATAAGCAACGCATCACTTAACGCCTAAAAAACGGAAATTAAAACTCCTGTGAAATTATCAGACCCATTGGACGCCAGCTACCTTGGGTCAACAGAGAAATACAACATGAAGACTCATCACCAGACATAAGAAGCGAGATCAGCAATTACCCCACTGGAACTTCCATTCACCACCAAGCCTGCAGCTGGACCTGTCCGTCACTTGGGAATATGATTGGAAGGAGGTGGCTACGCCTAGTCCATGATAAAGAATCAACATCTAGATAAAATAACAATGCGCATTGCCTCCTTACATGGAATCAAACAGGTTAATAAGAAGAGATATAATAGCCAACTCTATGATACTATCAATCATATGTTTACGGCCCATGCAATTGTTTTCTCACCGTCCTTTTCCAATAAACTTTACGCCTTAATACAGGGATGGATTTAGACCAACCATAACTCCACGGTATGCCTTAAAACCCTATTTGGCCCTAGGAGGAATGGAGGTATGGGTCTAAATAATTATGTAGAGCAAGCAACCCATACATTAGAGTCCTGGATATCTCAGGTGACTGGTCCAGACCTTCCAGATATACATTAGGCTAGAACAGCAAGATATAATTTTACATTAGCACGCCGATTAAAAAACCCAGATCATTCAAACACATTAATCAAGCATCTTTGCGTCTCATCCTACAGCTGCAGGACCAAATGGCACTCCTATACACTTTAAACGAATACTTCTAGCCATGAGAAGGGCAGATTGGAAGATTCACATATGTGGCCAGTTCAGTCAACAAAGGATAAAAAGGCTAACTCACAGGCAGGAAGTTAATGGCCAGATAGTCAGAGATAACATAATAAGCAGAAATTCGATTACCATCACCAAGTCTGATTACCTGGATCATATGGATATATTATGCAAACTGGAGACCTAAAGATGATTCTGGAGAAACACACATCACTCACTACTTCAACTAGGATATGTGCACATGTGTGGAGATGCATGAGGAGAGTATATCGCACAGCAGAATAATCAAATGCTGCTCACTCCTCATTACAATATGTGGCCAATATGGAAGCCTAATAAACCGTTTAGAACAATGTCCAAAATCAGTAGCTATCTGGAAAGAGGCCATGCGCCTATTCCACCAAGACAGTGGACAATCATTTTGTTTGGCTAAAACATGTTTTCTCTCAACATGCAGTCACCTATCCATCCATCCCTACAGGCTTTAATAGAAGCAATAGCACTATGGACAATCCATACTATAGTACTGGGTTCGTTTAAAGGAGCATCGCCTACCATCCATGAAGCCATGAATCGTGATCACTACCATATATTGAATCATTTTCAAGCATGGTTGTTTGGAAACATGACCCCACGCAACAGAAGGACAATCAATACATGGTTATTTATATGGTTCCTAAAGATTGATTCTTTCCTTCACTCATGCTGCATCCAAGGATAAGTTAGCATATACCCCTTACCATGCTAAACTTGGTGGTCCTGGAGACAAAAAGAGGGGCTTCAACCCCTTTGTGGAGTCTTTACTTATCACAGTTAATTATTTTTATCCTCGCTATATTGAAAGTGTACGTCCCTAGTTGGCCTTCTGTCAGATTCTGGTGGTTGACTCAAAAATAAACCTTTGACAACCATCAGATCGGGCCAATTACCCTCTCAACGCTTGATCTAGCACATATAATCTCACCTCAAATCCTATTGAAATTATATAATTTGGGCTAATTATCTCAATGTCAATTCGATCAAGTATTTTATCAAGTGCTCAGGACAAATATTCCCGCAAATTATGGCCAATTTACTATACATCAAATCTCAGCAATTGATCCTGATTATTGGGAACACAATTAACTAACTTGTATACAAAATTATTTGGGACCAACCCAGAGTAACATAAGAAAATCCTATGGACCATCAGACATACAAAAAACATAATCAATTTTTGCACCCTAGAGTGAAATTCATAGGTTAAACTGCGTAATAGGCATGAAAACACTTGCACATGGACCACCCAAAAAGGAGTACCTAGTGCTATCATGGGAGAGGCCAGCTGACGTCCCAATTAGGGGTACATCATCTACTTCAATCGAGGCAAGAATTTCACAGAAGGTGTATTTTATCAACAGTATGATAAAACTCAAATCAAGAAGATCCTATGACATTTTGCATGCTTTTATCGCATTCTTGTACCTGAAATCCTCCCAATTTTGATAGTATTTTGACACCATTAAACCTAAGAAAAGGTTTGAACCATATCAGTTCAAGGGCTGAACTGAGGTGATAAAATAATCTGTTGAAATTACGTTCTCAAATGTGGCAGGAGATGCCCCAGAGGTATAGATAACTGGCGCCTGCTCTAATGACTAATCATCTATAAAACCATCTAATAGAAGATATATTTATTTTATCTCTTTCCTGGCTTTCTCATCAAATCCTTTTTTTAGTACTAGATGGTCCCAATCCAAGGGTTCATCAAATCCTTTCTTTGAAGAAAGTGTCAACAAGCTGGACGTAACTAATCCACAGCTTGTATATTTACCTGTCTCAGAGGAAGTTCCTGAATTGGGACCAACTAGTACTAAAAAAAGAAGTTCCTGAACATGAAGGGAAAATTACGCTCAAAATTGGTTAGAAGTGTAGGGGAAATTATAATAGGCCTAGTGAGCTCTATACGGTTTGAATACCATAAACTACAAGCACTATTGAGGATCAATCTACAAAACTTTGTCCTTAATAGATGTGCAGGATAAAATTAAACAAGCAATCAATCCTTGGATTTTCACAACTTTTGCTCACTCAAAACCGGTTACACTCTTTGAAATGGATTCCCATAACAAATTCCTGGCAGAATCAGCCAGACGAGAAAGCAACAATGATATGGAAACTAGTGAGGAAGAAATCTCAGATTATTTTAATACCAGCCGAAGAGGATCTGAAGCAGGTACCTCATACTCCCGATCTTTTCACACTTGGGGAGCTCAGTCAGATACAACAAGCCCAATTGATTTTAGATCTGCAAGCGTAAAAGCTATGTTGGAAACCTTATATTAGGGATTTAGGATTGGTACTTCACAAATCGATCCCTCCTTCAGCCTGTTTTACTACCTTAAGGATCAGGCACTTTGAGATAGAGATATATATGAAGTACTGTGAAATAACCATGGCATCTCTTGCCAGACGTCTCACAGACAGTCAATAAACTAATAAATTCCTGTTTAACTTTGTTTAACCCTCAATTAAGCATACCCAGCAAATAATTGCTAGACAAAATCTGGAAATCACAGAAATCTACTTTGCGCAAAAAGAGGAACAAACTTTCCAAAATGCTCTACTGGAAAAACTACGTTTTATATTTTGCTGAAGTCTAAAAGGCAATTGTTATTAATATGGGACTTGCAAATGAAGCTCATGGGAGATTAAACACTCTCAGGAGCTTCTTAATTAAGGAGTCCTGAAGATAGCTGAAGAAGTTCTTGCTCACTATGGGCTATCACAAGAATGGGTATAAACCATAATAACTACTGTCAAAAACTTGAAACCCATTTTTATTACCTATTGTCTATCAGAACAACTTATCATACATGCAACTTTAGCCAAATAAATCACCTGGAGTTAGATTTTAAAAGTTGATGACTTTGAAAAAAATGTTCAGGCCAAGCTGGATACAATAAATAAAAACTTCAAAGACCTTGCAGCAAAACCAGCTATCCTAAGTAGGGATGAGGATGCCCAGATCGAAGGGAAATTTTCAAAACTTTGGACTGTGGTGTCAAGATTTCAGGCCAGAAATACTGAAAGTACTCAGGAGAGTTGGGAACACAGAATGCAATTATCAACTGCAAAATCCCATGTATACAGTATGGCCAAATACATTAAAGGCAATCAAGCTTTATTTGAATAGAAGTATGACAACCTTGAAAAAATTCGAATCCCTCAAAAAAAAAGCTGCCAGTGCTCACCCAGCTTTGACAAAAGGGAAATAGGAAAATTATCTGCTTATTCAATCAAAAAAAATCTTGTAAAAAAAACTAAGGGCCTAATTCAGCATCAGAATCCAGTAGTACGGAGCAATATCATGAAATTAAATCATCAGAAATTTACACTGATGCGGAAACCAATATTTTAAACATCCATTCTATGCCTAGAATTCTGTCACTAATCCTGACTCCAGGTACTCCCCAAAGGGCAAGAAGGCAAAATATGAACGATGGTACACCAAGATGTTCAAGAAAAAGTACACTTCTATGCCCAAAACAGGAGAGATTACTTTAAAACATTGAATTTGCCAAAGCTCTATAAGGATGGAAACATTCAGTCTTTCCTCAAGTTATTTGAAAAAGCAATGAGAGGAGCATCAGACCATGAAAAAGGATCTGCAGTGATTGACTCACTCAATGCCCATAGCTTTGACCTCGTTATGCCCTTTTTGGGCGGTGATTTGTCCTATATGGATGCCAAAATTGCAATCACAAAACAGTTTGGAGGACCTGAGAAATTAGAAACCCAAAAATAGAGCTTCTATAAATTGAATTCAAACAGAATGAGACTATTAAGCAATTTGCGGATAGATTCTTCTATGAGGCACAATTTCTTCATGGGTGCAATGCAATGGAAAAGTTTGATGCCAAGATTGCAATGGAGCATGCGATTATGCTCTCCCTGAACTTCACAATGTCATGTTGCCTGCATTCAATGGAAGCTTGGACATACAAGAGTTTAAAAATTACTTGAGAAGCTGTTTCCATAATTTAAATACTTTTAATCGGGCAAAAGATCAGCAAAAATCCTGATTTTTGGGCCCAAAAAGCAACACTATGTCTAACCAGGGGGAGAATTTCCAAAAAATGAACCAAAAAAACGATCAAAAACAGCAAAAAGGGCCAATTTCATGCCACAACTGTGGTCAAAATGGGTATTTTGCTAGACAATTCTACAGATGGTCTAACAAAAAGCATGGGGTCAATTTGCTCTAGAAATCAACAGCAACAGTGAGGCGGGAAAAGAGAAGGTGGAGTAGAGGTGGATTGCTCAAATTCCACTGATTTTTAAAACCATTACACCTGTCCCTGATGAGCTATTTAGGGCCGAAGATGTTGCTAAGATTACCTTTACCATATCATGGATAAAGATGTCATGTTGGTCAGTTCTCAGGCCACAGCAAAAGCAATTAAACCCAAGAAAATTACCAAAGAAGCCTGATCAGAAGTATCAAAACCTTACGTAAAGCAGATTATTAATCAGGCTTTAGACCTCCAACTCAGATGTTTGACCAACCTACCTAAGCTTGACAACGTTCAAGTAGCTATTCCCCATGTAGACCTTAGCAGATAACTATCCAGATATCTTCTCAAACCTAAAATAATACCTAGAATAGGGTTAGCAATCACAGCATATATATAATAAGTAACTCTGAAAACTATGAATGTGCTTTATGAGGACATAATGGTAAACAAGGTGAGATTTTGGTCTATCGTTGATAGTGGTGCTCCTATCAATTTAGTTAGCACAAAGTTGGTTACAAAAACTGAAAAATGCGCCCAATGTTGCCCACTGTCAGGATTTGGAACATCTGGAGCGCATACAATTAAATAGGTGGGTGCATACAGTACCCTACCACTATGATTTGGATCCATTGTAGTTACCGCACCTGACATAGCGTTGCCAAATATGAGCTATGATATCCTAATTAGGACTGATTCCATAATAAGATATGGAGTTGCTACCAATCATAAGCATGATATTCTCACCATTCATGGCCAGGCTAATCCACTTTACTATAACTGTGATAAGGCAGTTGAGAAAAAGAAACCCAGCCTATTCATAAACCTGGCCTACAAAGATGGAGTAATCCAAATTGAGTATGTCAAAGTGCAGTCAAAGATAAAAACACTACCCACTCAAATCAATGATTCAAAGGCATTCCACTTCTGTCAAATCAGCATATTACTATACTCTTTGGTGATTAAGTAATCATGCTGACGGGATTAACAATTAATATCCTGGAAGGAATTTATGGTGAAGTATATACACCATAGTCTAAATCTCAATTCAAACTAAAAATTGCCCCTGATAAAATCATTCTGGGCCATGGAGAAATACAGATCTTATGTACAAGCCTGCAAAATTGGCACATCTCCATCAGGTGACATCAAACAATCGCTTTTTGCATCTGTTCCCTACCACGGATATTCACTCATTTCATGATTTCAGAACCTTTGTTGAATTTGGGCTCACCAATAAGGACCTACTCAGCATAAATAATGTTTTCCCTATGGCCGATTTAAGCAACCTGACCAACTCTGATAAAGGCCAAGCTCAGGAGTTATTCTCTAGATATCAGGAAATATTCACTAAGATGATTTTAACTTGGTATGTGCTAATGGTGTCACCCACAAAATCTACTAGAGATCATAAACCTATTCAATTACGCCTGATTAGATGCTCAAAATCATCAGAATAAGAAGTATCCAATGAAAATAAGGAACTCCTCAATCGCGGCATGTTAGTCCCTTCAAAAAAACCATGGGCAGCACCAAATTTAATAGTGAAGAAAAAGGATGTAAGCAACTAAGTAGTCATTGATTATAGGAAGTTAAACAACATCACAAAAAAGGACTCATACCACACTGCCACAAATTGATGATGCCTTGGATAGGCTAGGGGGCGCGAATTTTTCTCAACAATGGACCTTATCAGAGGATATTGGCAAATAGATATACTTAAAAAAGAGTGCAAGAAATGTGCAATCACAACCCAAGAGGGTCTATTCCAGCTGACAATAATGCCTCAAGGGCTCTTCAATGTACCGGCTTCATTCCAAAGGGTAGTGAACACAATCCTGGTAGATTTGAAATTGTCATTTGTACTAGTGTACATTAATGATATCAACGTTTTCAGCCGCACTTTTGACGATTACCTGGAACACTTACAGGAGGTTTTCAAAAGGATAACAGCTTCAAACTTAAAATTTAAACCCAGAATATATCAGTTTTTCAAAAGACCAACTGAAATACCTCGGATTTGTGATTGTTTAAGTGGGTCTTCAGCCCCAAAACTCTAAGCTGGATGCAATTTTTAAAATGAAATGGCCCAAATCCAAGCGTGATATTCAAGTACTCCTAGGTATGATCAGGTTCTATCACCAACTTATTGCTGACTTTACACAACTTGGAGAGCCGCTTTTCTTCTGCTTAAAGATAAGGTCCCATTTGACTGGACTACAGCTTGCCAGGGTGAATTTGATCAACTCCTATTGGCCCTATTAAATGATCCTATTCTTTAATACCTGGACTTTGATCAAGAATTTATTGTCCAAACTGATGCATCCTGAACTGAAATGGGGGCCGTGTTATCCCAGGTTTAAGAAGACGGTGAAGAACATCCAGTTGCCTTTGCTAGTCAGACCTTAAACAATCATGAAAGGAACTTCATGGTGGTGGAACAAGAATGCTTAGCTGTCATATATGCTTGCAAGAAATTCTGGGTCCTCCTTCATGGCACCCATTTCAAAGTTGTTACCATTCATGTTTCCCTAAGATGGTTAAACAAATTAAGAGAACCTGAAGGCCAATTATTCCGCTGGGCACTAAAACATTAAGCTTATGACTACATCATTAAGCATTGAGCTGGAACAAAACACCAAAATGCTGACTGTCTATCCCAACTACCCACTATTACAACACTTAGTCAGGCCACAAATGAGTTTGATTATAAAAATGATCAGATGAGAGTATCAAGATGAGCCCAAATCCACCTAAGAAATATTTTTAGATCTAAAAAAATACAGCCATTGAAGATGGGATGCTTTACAAGATCATTGATGACAAAAGTACATTTTCCCAAGACCATCACCCTAACTGACCTAATAATGTCAGTTAATTAGGCCAAAGGGCATTGTGGATTCAAGAAGGCGAAAGAGCATCAGAAGCAATTTAACTACTGGGAGTCAATGCATTTTGACATCCAAAAAATGTTAGATGCTGTGCAGAATGCCAAGGCAGAAAATTGTTCCAAAAATGCACATCTTACCAGCTTATTCAGCCCAAGTTTGCCTGGCACACTGTATTTATCAATGTTGTTGGCCCACTTCCAACAAGCAATACAAAGGCCAAGTACATAATTATAGCTATCGACCACTTGACCAAATGGGCCAAGGCCATTCAGGAAGCTGGAGCGGCAACCACCAACAAGTTTGTCCTAAAAAACATCATCCACAAGCATGGATGTCCCCAGGTTATTTTAACTGATAATGGAACCAATTTTATTGCCAATGTTCTTGCCAAGCTCAACCAACTAATGGGAGTATAAGGTGTGATTTCTGCCCCCTATCACCCCAAAACTAATGGGACTGTTGAGCACGCAAATGGGACATTGGTGAACATTATATGAAAATTAACCTCAGCCAAACCATCTGAATGGAGTACTTATATAAGTTTAGCAGGTTTTGCCTACAATATCTCCTACCATTCATCAACCAAGATGTCTCTGTTTCAAGTATTATATGGTAGACTACCAGCCCTACCAACTCTGTTATATTCAGCCCTAGAGGATCCTGGTAAGAACACTTAACTCAGTACATTGAGAAGCTTGCAGATGCTTTAATCAAACTACAAGCTCATGCTTTTGAAAGCAGTTTTGCTGAAAAAAAGGCCCGCATCAAAGGGACTTAAAGAATTGCTACACACTGGCTGAATTCAAAGTATACAAAGAAGTTCTATTTTGCAACACCCACAGATTGGGCCAATTGCAAAAGTTAGATCGCATCTGGGTCATGCCATTTGAAGTGATTGAGAAAACGTCTATGTTCATATACACAATCAAAGATATTAGGACCAGCCATATATACAATTGAGTTTATGCAAAAATCCTAGGGGGTTTTATAGGTGGGCTGATTAAGAAAAGAGATTAGTTGAAAAAACACAAAAAGCAAAAAAATACAAAAATATTTATATGATAGTTTTATTCTAATTAATACTTTAGTTCATACTTGAGGTAGGTGAAAGGATCCAACTTCAGACTTAATGGGTATTTGGGCTGAGATTAACAATAAGAGGATCATACTTTGGACTCATGGGCATTTTTGTCAAAGTTACCAATTATAAAACCCAACTTCATGCTCATTAGGTGTTTGGGCTGATGATAACAGACCAACATAGGCTAATTGGGAATCTTGGGGCTTATGTTAGAGTCAAGAGGGGGAAATGGCAGATTCTGGTGGTCGAATCAAAAATAAACCTTTGACAATTATCATAATGGGCCAATTAACCTTTCAACGCTTGAGCTAACACATATACTCTCACCTCAAATCATATTGAAATTATATAATTTGGGCTGAAAATCTCAATGTCAATTTGATCAAGTATTTTATCAGAGCGCTTGGGTTGAATATGCTCGTATATCATGGCCAGCTTCCTATGCATCAAATTTTGGCAATTGATCCCAATTATTGGGAACACAATCAGCTAACTTGTATACAAAATCGTTTGACACCAACCCAAAGTTAATATATAAAAATCCTATGGACCATCAGACATACAAAAAACATAATCAATTTTTGCACCCTAGGGTGAAATTCATAGGTTGATCTGCGTAATAGGCATGATAGCTTTCACATGGACCACCCAAAAAGGAGTACCTAGTGCTATCATGGGAGAGGCCAGCTGACGTCCCAATTAGGGGTACATCATCAACTTCAATCAATGCAAGAATTTCACAGATGTATTTCATCAACAGTATGACGAAACTCAAATCAAGAAGATCATAGGACAATTTTGCATGCTTTCATCACATTCTTGTACCTGAAATCCTCCCAATTTAGATATTATTTTGCCACCATTAAACCAAAGAAAAGGTTTCAGCCATATCAGTTCAAGGTCCAAACTGTGGTGGTACAATATCTGTTGAACTTTTGTACTCAAATGTGGCCAGTAGATGCCCTAGAGTTATAAATACCAGTCCCTGACCTAATGACTAATCATCTAATAAAAACCATCTAATAAATGATAATTATTTTATCTCTTTCCTGGTTTTCTCATTGAATCCTTTCTTTGGAGAAAGTGTCAACAAGCTGAACGCGCCTAATCCATAGCTTGTACATCTACCTGCCTTGGAAGAAATTCCTGAACTTGAAGGGAAAATTACACCCAAAATTGGCTGGAAGAGTTGAGGCAATTATAATAGGACTAGTGAGCTCTGAAAGGTCTGAATACCATAAACTACAGGCACTATTGAGGATCAATCTACAAAACTTTATCCTTAATAGATGGTCAGGGTAAAATTAATCTAGCAATCAATTCTTGGATTTTCACACCTTCCCTGAATAAATAAAATATATGAGTTGAAGCGAACATCCCTTCCCAGTAAGATTGAATCTTGAGCCACTGGTGATTTTTCCATATTCCTATGTGGCTGACTTGCAGATGCTCCTATAATATATGTCTGTGCAAGCTGAAAGACAAATATAGTAGATCATTTCTGTTCCACAACTTTGTACAAGTTACTGTTTGTATCCTGGGTATTTGCTGACCTTTTTTGTTGGTACTTTCTAAATAGATGGGGATTCATTTTCCATAATTGTGGTTATTTAAAAGATTGTAGAGTCAATCCTCTTCAGATTCAGTATAAAGTAATATGGGATCATGGATAGACAACTACATTTTGATGTATGGGCCTTGTGTGATAGATAATTTAAAATATAGGTTTGAAGCTTTAATCCATTGGACTAATATCCTATCAGATTCCTCAATTAATTTAAGCCACTGTAACAAATCATGGTCAGTAATTATAGTAAAATTCTTCCTATATAAATAGGTTCCTAGATGTTTATGTATAATAGTGCCTCCAAACACTCTCACTCTGTAAAACTATATTTGGTTTGGCTTTAACAGGTTAGAATATAGTATGTGATGAGATGAAACACCTAATTTTCGCTGTGCTGGGATATTATATCTTCTATAGCTATATCATTAGCTTTAGTGAAAACAAAAAAATGGTTTATCAAAATTAGTATGCACAGGCACATGTGAGTGGAGAAGAGCTACGTATAATAGGTCAAAGGCCTATTGTTTCACCTCTTTTCACCAGAAAGGTATACCTTTCCTCTTTATATATATAATATAGGCTCAGAGATGACAATAAAGTGTGGAATAAACCGGCGATAAAATCCAACCACTCCTAAATTGTTTTAGCATCAAGTATTGACTTAGGGGGAGAAATCTTAGATATAACCAAAACCTTGTATCCATCAGGGATATTCTAATATTACTTATCTTATGGCCTAGAATATACATTGTTAATTCTTGGCGTCTAGGCTTGATTCTGCTGAGTCAGTTTGCACAGGGTATTAGCCGCTGAGCAACCAAATTGGAAAATATGAGGTTTGCCAACTTTTTAATAAAACTTGATATAATATGTCTGGAGCTATCACCCCTTAAATCGACCTTTATTTTAATATAAATCGAAGAATTATCTGCACTCACATTTCACCCATCAAAGGACAGCCCTTCAATCTTCCATGTTACTCTTTATATCTTGGTTCCACAAGCTGGATGCATCCTCAGCTTAGTAATCTTCTATTCTTCTTACCTTTTTAAATTACTCTCATTTGTATTAAATCTTTGCATAAACCCTCTCAATTTGCCAGATGTCATCACTTTACTGAATTATTATTAAACCCTTTTTCATAAATCTCAAGACTCATCTTGATTTCCTCTCCAATCCACCGGTATGGGTAGCATAAATCCAGTCATATTAACTACCCGACTTTACCCCCCTTTAACTGGACAATATTCTCTTATTGCTTATATGCTCAGAGGAACTTTGATGAGCTCAGTTGATAATATGACCTCCCTGCAGATTCCTTAATAGTGTAGACATCCATGCCAGTCTTCTCAATAATCTTAAACAGGCTGGCCCAAATGTTGGAGAGCTTGTTTTCCGCCCAAATCCATGCTGATCATGGAATGAAACATGGTCCTGAACGTCAAACAGCGGAATTTTGCTCTGTTACTCCTGATTAGCTTCCTGATTGCGAATCTTCTTGGCCAAACTAGTGGAGTAGGCTTCCATTTGCAGCTTGATCAATGTATCCATAAGTGTCTTTAAATATCGCTGATGATTCACACAACCAGTTTCCACTACTCACGAATAGAGCAAGGCAGGCAGAGCCAGATGTCGACCATACAGAAGTTGAAATGGGCTCTTACCAGTGGCCAAATGATAGCTGATATTATAAGTGAATACATCAGTAGGTAGAAGGGCACTCCACTCAGAGGGCCAAACCATTACCAATTTGTGGAGTATGTTCACTAGGGTTCCATTGACTTGCTCCACCATCCCATCTTATTCTGGATGATAGGGGGTGGTCAAAACCCCACCGATCGCCATTAACTCGTTCAACTTTGGCAAAATATGCAAAGTGAAGTTGGTTCCACTATCCATATGAATGAATTGTGGGAAGCTGTGCCGTTATATCACACATTCCATAATAAACTTGGCAGTGGTGACGGCGCCTAAGTCAAAAATAGCCCTGGCCTCCACCCATTGGTTCAAATGATTGATGGTAACGATTATATACTTAGATTGATTGGTGCTAGTTGGCAGAGGTCCCACTACACCAATGGAAACAGTGTTCCAGGCAAACCAGCGATTAACTAGATGGTACATGGTTTTCTTATAAGAAGCTTATCTACTTGAAACTGATGTCAACAGCTAACCATATCCAATACGTCATAATGCATGCTCTCCCAGTAGTATCAGGTTTGCAAAAACTCAAGCGTTTTCCGCAATCCTCCATGTCCTACAGCCCTATGGGCATCCATAATAATCGAGGGTCTATCTGAAGGCTTAGGGAAACTCATTGTTGCGTCTCTGATCCGCTTATATAGTTCTTACCCACATATGAAGAAATCCTCCATGAGTCCATCTAACACCTTGATCACCTGCAGAGGCTCGTCCTTGTACTTGTTAGCCACCATCTTTTTGTACATTATTTAGCTAGATCTGCCATGATGGCAACTGTTGGCAAACAATAAAGACAATCCACATTTTAATGTTTTGCTCTTGGTCGATGTAAAATCTAAAAATCATATGCTTGAAGATTCAGAGCCCAACGTGCGAGCCATCCTTCTGGTTCATGAAAATTCTGTAGCCAGCACAAGGAAGCGTGATCCATCACTACTTGGAATCTTACCTCATGCAAATATACCCAAAACTGTTTGTAGGCATATATCACCGCTAAACATTCCCACTCGGTTATGGTGTAGTTTTGTTTGTGACAGTTCAAGCTTTGACTTCAGAATGCAACAGGATGTTCCACGCCATCATTGTCCTACTGGGATAATACTGTCCCTATAGCTGCGAGGGATGCATCCATTTGTACTATGAACTGTTTGTCAAAGTTGGGATATTGCAAAATGGGTGCACTTGCTAACATGGTTCACAACATATCAAAAGTGTTCTGGCATCGTTCTGTCCAATTGAAGGAAGCATTTTTCTTTAGCAACTCGAACAGCGGGGCCCCAATGCAGCTGAAATTGGGAAAGAACTGTCAGTAATACCCAACCATCCCTAGAAACACCTGAATGTTCCGCTTATTCCCTGGGTGAGTCATCTTGCTTATCGCTTCCACCTTATCTGGCTGCAGTTTAAGACCATTTGAATCCATGACAAACCTGAGGTATTCCAATTGTTCTTTAAAGAAATGCACTTCTGAGGCTTAATTTTGATGTTAGTGGCAACGAGGCGCTGAAACACTTGTTTTAAGTGGGCCAGGTGCTCTGTAAACATCCGCGAGAACACATTGATATTGTCAAATTAAACTATGATGCAGGACAGCTTTAAATCACCTAACATCATATCCATGGCATGCTGGAACATAGCTGGGGCGTTACACAAATCTTGCAGCATGTGAGTCAGCTGGAGCAATCCTCTTGAGGTGATGATCGCACATTTCTACCATTCTGCTAATGGCAATTAGATCTGCCAGCACCCCAAGATCAGATCCATGGCAGAAAAATAGTTTGCCCCACCCATTTGGTCTAACGCATTCCCAATTCACGGAAGAGGTAGGAATCTTTTTTGTTACTTTATTAAGTTTATGATAGTCAATAAGCACTTGATTCAAGCCATCCTTTTTCTTTACGATTGACACAGATGATGCCCACAGACTGTTCGATGGCTCTGCATTCCTTGCATGATATGTTTATCCACCTCTTCAGAGATAACCTCTTCCGCCACTTTTGAACATCTAATAGGTTGCAATCAAATGGGTGGGTGATCCCCTGTATCTTTCTGATGTACCACCCCTTGAGCGCACCCCAAATCATGATTTCATGTGCAAAAATATCCCAATACTTTTCAAATAGTGCCATAGCCTCATCTTGCTTTTCTGCCGATAATCACATGAGCACTTCCCGTGGAACCACTGTCAGTATGCTAAATGATGAGCTTGCCGGTAGTCCAAGATCCTCTATGAGCCAAAATCATGAATATGACAAACTTCCTCTATAGGGACTAAGTGTAGATAAGCTGCCACTTGGTGCCTCTGGATCATTATTGCCTTCTTCTGTAAGTTAAAAAGCAGCACCTTCACCTCCCCATTCCCTGGTAGCAGTAACCCTAGAGCAACATGCGGTTCAAGCCTTGAGTGCAGGTGAGGCGGCATAATTTCTCCATAAAGCCCCTTAGGGACATTAGTTTTAAGCTCAGTCCCTACTATGCTCTGGTGTCCAGAAGGTAGGCTCGGAGCGCTTGTTGCCTGAAGCGGGATCCCTTTGTACTCATATATCTGGTTGAAAAGGATCCTGGTCCACTGACTCAGTCATTGATAACAAACAGGAATCACTCCGTCACTGAATGGTAGATTGAACTGGCTGGAGTGGACTGGATCCATTGGAATCCCACATGTGGAAAATACACAGGATTTTGTGGGCTAAAATAGTAAGTGTTTCCTCACCATATTTATCACAATGCCAAATTTCCTCATAAAAGCTGCGCCGATTAACATATTGTAGTAGTTATTTGGCAAAACCACCGCTGGAGTGGACACCTGGACTGACCCAAATCGCAAAGGTAACGCGCTATATGCTCCTTCAGACACAGTTCTATGCGTTCCCGCAGTCCCATATACTACTCAATGGTCAACATCTGGTTTTAACATAAGTTTAGCCACCAACTGGATGGAGACTATGTTTACCAGTGCTCCCATGTCAATGATAGTGAAGATTTTTGTGTTTCAAACAAAAATGTCGCAGTAAGTACATTCTGAGTAAGAAGAACCATCAGTGTTTATTACTTGTACATTTGTGGGATCCACTGATGGATGCCACAAATTTTGTTAAAGTGAGAAATTTACTTTTTATATAAAAGTAATAAATAACGCTTTGTTAAAGTTTTTTTATGTTTTTTATTGTTCTAAGCGGGGCAAAACCAAGAAAGGTCATTTTCTTGATACTAGTATATCATATTTAAACTAGTTTCAATCCTCAGGCCATGGGTATTTGGGGCTAAAGTATTATAAAGCTGAGTCTTCCAAATTAGGAAATATAGGTTTTCAGCCTATCATATTAAAAATAAAATATTTTGAGGCAAAACTGACACGTGTGGTAATGACTTGATAAATTGTATTCAATCACCAGCGAGTAAAATCTTCTCACCTTAGAAATATTCTAACTTGTGTGGTAATGATTTGTTAATTTGCGTCCAATCATTGATAAGTAAAATCTTCTCACTTCGGAAGTGATCCAACTTGTGCTGTAACAAACACCTCGATTTTGGCCTAGAAGTCAGAGCAATTCTATTATTAGTTCTTACCTTATTAAGCTGATTTATATTATAAATCATAACCTCCCGATAGCTAGGATTCCACCAAGAATCCGCCAAAGTCTTTTCACCATTGGTATTCATATCATTGATAACCACATTATTATTAAAAATTGGGCAGGTGTCGGGCCAATCATGGTAGCAGATTCAGTAGCATTCTTGCCTCCAGCATTCTTTTTCAAAAGTCAAGAAGGAGAATGTCTAACAACGTTCAAGGGCTTTGTGTTACTCAAAAAGGAGGAAATGCCCTTGACAACCTGAGATACTCACTAGTTATTTTCTCCACCAGAATGGCTTCGTCAACCCCTACTAAAGAGGTGAAGTTTGATGAAGATCTTCGTTGCTGGTGCCAGTCTTTTCCAGGATCTGCCATGCATGTGGCTTCTGCACATTTTGGCAGAACTCAGGCCTATGGGGTGTACTTTTACTCTTGGAAGCAGATTCAGGGGTATCTTACAAAAGCTGCTGGTACAACAAAGCATCAGATTGAGGTTCAAATTCTGCTCAAAAAGACATTTGGGAATTGTTAGGGACAAGTGTTTTGGACTCAGCGGAGATAGAGCGTCCCGTCTCTACTCCACTTGAGCTTTTCCCTGCTCAGCTTTCTAATTTAGCATTGCATACACTTGTTGTTTGCTAGGGCAATTGCCCGCATAATGCCCTCTTCATCCACACTGGAAGCAAGTTGTTCATAAAAGGTTCACATACTTAGTTTGGTGCGGAAGGGCCAGGTCAGAAGTTTCCAGTATGGTTCCAAGGTCGCGGATGAACTGGTGAAGCGTACATGGGCTGAAAAGGGTCCACTAACTTATATGAGGGATGAATATGTTCCAGCGGCTGATAACCCAGTCGCTGAGGCCTATATCCTGAAGGGTTGGAGCGGGAGCAGCAGAGCTTTTTCAGGCTACGTTGGAGGTGCTAATTTTTACAGAGTCAATGTAAGGTGTTCATGATTTGAATAAGTCCAATATCTCCATCCAACACGTGAGACATAGCATTATATAGTTCCCAATATGTTATGACAGCCGCCATCATCACTATACTAACATCCTCAGTGGTAAAAATGTTAGCTCCAAGTAGGACATGTACTTTGGCTGAAAACTGCTAGCGAATTATGACAGAGTCTTATTTTGGTAAAACTGTATAGTCATGAAAAAGGGCTTTCCATTGGGACATCTTAAAGCGTCCCTGAACAGCCGGATAAAAATTGCTTTAACTTGTTTGTAGGATACAAAACTATATGAAAGATAGCAGATAGCTTGATCAGTGCTTTCCACATCTGAAGTGGACAGCAAAATCTTGCTTTTTGTTGATTGGTAGCCCCTTCCACAGCAAATTCAAAACGCTTAAAATAACCATGTAGGTTCCTGTCACGACTGAAAAGGAGGTAATTTTTCAATGTGAAAAAATTTGCTTTGCTCTAGGTTCCTGCTGCAAGGGGCAGGCGAATTGTTTTTGGAGCGACTATGGGAACCATCCCTTTGAGATTATCATACAGCTGGTCAGTGGACTTGAACCCATCAAAAAGGAATCAGAAGAAGCGGTGTCACACTGGGGGTCCATCATACCACCTGAGGGATATTCATTTGCTGATCCATAGCATTATTCCCCTAAGTCGCCACTAACTGCACAATTCCCCCAGCTCTGGCACGCCCCATGAACTGTTTATTGATCAACAGCTCTGCTTACACCAAATATCATATGCACCATCCATCCTGAAATTACTGTTGCAGCTTTTTATACTGATGTTTTAACTCCCAGCGGAATTCCCTCTCACCGTTCAGTTTTTTTTCATGGCTTGTAATCATGAAAAAACTTCTTAAATTATATTCTGCAGGTCAGCTTGCTGCAGGCTAGCGTTTTTCGCTTGTTGATTGGTATCATTAATTATGTTAACAAGGGAGGCTTGTTCCAGTGCCAATTTCTCGTTGGCCCATTGAAGGGTATCAAGGCGCCCTTGCATGGCCACATACTCTCTTGTCTCATTAATTGGAAGAGGGAAGGCTTATAGGCGCTTTGCCTGACTAACAACTTCTAGTTGTTTAACCTGATGAATAAGCTGAAGATATTTGGGAGATGTTGACTAAAGGACGAGTGCATTATCTGTCATTCTCTGGGTAGTCCATTCAATTCAAAGTTGGGTTAATTGAGCAGAGCTATAGAGCCAACTTGGACTGTCACTTGCCGTCCCCATCAGGGTCATTTTTTCTTTGAGCTGGGCAATCATGGCTTCGAGAGCTTCCACCCATTTGGTTAGCTCTGTCATAAAGCGCTCAGTATTATTCCCCATGTCATTACATCCTGAATCCACTCCACTGATAGGCCATGATGCTCCAGCAGTTCTCTTATCACTCAAGATAATTTTAAATTTAACTGTGGTACCAGAATGTCCAATTGACGGCGGACATCCCCAACATAATGATCCATATGTGCCAACATCCCTTGTACTTCCAAAAACAAATAATCAAGGTGGTCAAGCAGGAGGTGAGTATCATGCTGCTGTGCTTGTGCGAACTGTAAAATATCTCCAATAACAATATTATGGTGAGCCAGCACATGTAGTAGTTGGCAAATTGAAGGTTGTATGTAAGTGTCTAGATATTCCTCAATTCTGTGGGTACCAAGGTGGTGAGCCAACCCTAATGTAGTCACATCTAAATAAGACATGTACAGAGTGTAGCGATTTTCTTGGTCATGTTGGTTATAGAATAAACTCAGGGAATTTTCCACAGTCTCACCTTCATATAGTTGATTGCTGCGCAGCAGCCACCCCATAATATTCCTCAGTTGTTGGGGAGTCACATTTGTGGAGCATCCTTATTGGTTGGTCATCAGCTCAGGGCAATTTTCCAATTGCAGATTGATTATAGCTTAATCATCCCCTGGTTTGGTCACAGTAAATAATGTTAGTTCGTGATTAGATGCCTACTGGGTTTCTTAAGCATACTGCACATTGAATCCAATAAAATTACATCAAAACAAATGAGGACTTATCATTGTATTTTTTTATTTCTGAAAAGCTACAGTCGCCTAGTGGCCCCTTTAGTGAGCACCACTGTTAATTCTTGGCGTCTAGGCTTGATTCCACCGAGTCGTTTTGCACAGGGTATTAGCCACTGAGCAACCAAATTGAATGATATGAGGACTGCCAACTTCTTAATAAAACTTGATAAATATATAAGGAGCTATAGCCCCTTAAATTGATCTTTATTTTAATAAATTGAAGACTTATCTGCACTCATGTATCACCCATCAAAGGACATCCCTTCAATCTTCCGTGTGATTCTTTATATCTTGGTTCCCCAGGCTGGATGCATCCTCAGAATGGTAATCTTCTATTATTTTTCACTTTTTAAATTTTTAAGTTTATTCCGGGGAAGGCTGACCATGGGACGGACACTTCCGAATATGACTCAAGATAGATAAACTTAGTACTGGGGGAGGCACCCCAGAGAAGCGATGCTATCTCTTGTTGCCAGCGGGAACGCCACTTATGGGGAGGGGGAGGGAACGTGTGAAGGGGCCGTAGCCACTATTGAGCACGTGTGGAGGAAGGGGTCTGATTTGATAAACCAGACTTGGAACCAGGAGGAGACCAGCTGTTGGCGACGTGGAGGGAGGTATCTAAACATCCACGCCTGAAAGTGGTCCACCAAATGAGACTGGAATCTGTGGACAGTTTCTGGGAGGGTGGGGGTGGAGCCTGCAATGGCATCTAAGACAATCGTGTGGATGGTCCACATGGCGATTGCAACCACCAGAGCACAGAGAGAGGGTGGAAGGGAGGATACCATTGATAGAGCAAACATATCTCTTAACAGACTGAAGGGATGCGTTTGATCCTGGCCCAGCAGATGTTGAACTTCGCGCCATATCACTTTAGAGGTGGGGAACTTCTCCAGGCGGTGAGACAGCGTTCCATACTGACCGCACATGACACAGGATGAGTGTAAAGCGTTAGAGCGCTTAGCTGTATGATACACCCACCTCAGCAGCGCCACACATGGGAGCGGACTTGAGGCTGCAACAGAGGGTGATGTACATATTTACAGATTGTTTTTGGGTCTCAATGGAATAAGGGATGTCCATCATGTCCAGGTAGTCCACCCTGGATAGGACATGGGGCTGAATGGGGATCACGCCATCATGGATGGGTAGCTCCTGTACCTCTTGTGTGAACTGAGGAGAGGGGCGGCCTCTTTGGGTTGTATGTCTGCTAATACGAATTCTCCACTCTGCGCTCTGCATGGAGAGTAGGATTCGTTTGTAGTGGGTTTTTGTCCCGTGAAGACCTGTGGCCGATGTGTGTGATGCGAGGTATTTCATCAGGGAGTGGGGGTTTGATGGATTGTTGAGGCCTAAGGCTCGGGAGAAGTTGGAGCGGGCTGCGCGGGACCAGTGTTGGGATGGGAGTGTAGGAGTGGTGATGGCCGCGATCTAGGTGCCCAGGATCTTGGCAGCATGGGCTTTGAAGTCAAGCAGGCCCATGCCACCATGATGATGAGGGCCAAACATGACCTCTAGCCGCACTGGTGGAGGGCGGCCTGACCAAAGCCATCCTTGCAGCAAGGCATACAAGGATTTGAAGAAGCTTGGGGAGAAGGGGATGGCGTGGGATCTGAACCAGGCTTTGGATAGGAGCATAGAGTTGGCTAAAACAACCCTGCCAGTAAGGGAAGTAGGGTGGGCTCTGAGAGAGGCGATTCGCTTTGTCACGTTGTCCAGAATATGGCACTCCATTACCGCTGACGCGTATCTGCCTGCCTCCATCCACACACCCAGATGGCGCACCGGTCCTATGGTAGGACGTGGCATGAAGGGGAGCACCAGTGGAGCGGTGTGTGTTGAGTTAGTAAGGCGTGGACGTGGGTGAGCAGGTGGGCCGGGTTGGGAATTAATTGCTGGGGCCCAGTAGTTCTGAAACCGACCAAGGAGGATGATTTCAGTTTTGGAGGCGTTCAGTGCCGCGTTGCTTACCCGGGAATATTCCTGGATGAGAGCTTCAAGCACGCGTGCATCTTGATTATTAGACACCCTAACCACACAATCATCTGCGAACGCCAATATCTTGACTTGGGCTTGGCCTGGCACATGGACCCCAGTGAGTTGGGCATTCACATTTTGCAGTAGTGGGTCAAGGCTGAAGTTGTATAAGAGAGGGCTGAGGGGGTCCCCTTGTCACAAGCCCCTTTGAGGGAGGACTACTTCCGTTAGGAAGCCAGGGCCAGCATTGCCATTGTTGCAGATTCCGTGAGCAGCATCACCCAGTTGATGAAGCAAGGGGGTAGGCGGAATTGATGGAGGCAGGCCCTTAGGTATTCCCAGTTTACTCTATCATAGGCTTTTTGTTGGTCCAAGAATATAAGTGCCCTAGAGGCTGTGGATTGACATACATTAGCCACAGAGTGCACGTTATCCCAAATCGACCTTCTGGGGATGAAACCAAATTGTTCTGGGGAAATGGTGGCAGATGCTACAGTCCCTAATCGTTTAGCCATAAATCTGTTAAAATTTTGGTTTCTGTGTTTGTTAAAGAAATGGGGCACCAGTTGGCTAAGTTAAGCTTATCCCCTTTCTTGAAGAGTGTGACAGTAAAGGGCTCATGTCCTCCTGGTAGGAGGCGCGTTTCCAACAGGCTTTGGTTAAGTGAGGCAAGCAGAAGTGGGGATATATATCTGAAATATTTTTTGTAGAGCTCATATGGAATGCCATCTGGGCCTGGGCATTTTCGGTTTGGCGCACAGCAAATGGCTGTCCATAATTTGTTCGGAGTAATTAAATTCATTATTTCTGGGTATTGGAAAACAGTGCGGATATGAGCTTGGTCAAGAAATTCTGCCACTTCATCCAGCTGAATTGGTTTAGCTTGGTACAACTTGGAGTAATATTTTTGCATTTTGATTGCCACTTTGGCCGGTGTATCTGCAATAGAATTATCCAATCTTCGCACCTGTGTGCAGGCCACGCTCTGGCGTGGTGCAAAATTTTTTTTACGGAGTATGCAGTGCACTTGTCGCCTTTTGTGATGCATGTGGCCCTGTATTGAACACAAACCTGATGTTTGTGTTGCCTTTCGAGTGCGTTGAGGTGGGCGGCTGCCTCCGCCCACTTCTGGCCCCATGCAGGGCTGTATCCTGTAGCTCGATGTTGGACTCCAAGTGTGCCAATTCTGCCAGAGCACGCGAGATAACCGCCAATGTGGCTTGTGAGCATCTGGAGGAGAGATGGCGATAGTGGCGGATGGTGTCCTCTTTGAAAGTTGCCCATGTGGAAATGGGGTCCACGCAAAACGGTGCAACAAACTTTTTTGCCAAAGTTGCCTCTTCCACGCATGTGGAAAATCCTGGTGACGCGAGCTTGGGGGGGGCAGATTTTGCACCAATGTGGGGCCTTAGAAACTGTGACAGGTAGGTGGTAGGTTATCAAGACCAGTCTGTGGTCAGAGAATTCCATTTTTGTTGTTTTGAAGTGGGAGATGTAGGGTTAGAATTTCGCCGGCGTTAGAATAAGGTTGATTTGGGTCATGGACCTTAATTGGCCATTGTGGACGTGGGGACACATCATGTTTTTGAGCAGTGGGGCATGTCGCAGCAGTGCATTTATTAACCCAAGGGTGGCCTTTAGAACGCATAGTTCTACGTGACCCTGTGGGGTGTGGGGTGAGGGAGGCCACCAGTCCATTGGTGAGGTTAGCCAATAGTTCATGTCGCCAATTAGGAAAGAATTGGGGGGTAGCGGGAGGGATTTGACCAACGAGAAAAATTCTTGACACTTGTGTGCACCGTTTGGGGCATAGATGTTGATGATTGCGTGCGCTACGTCAGCCCACAAGAAGGTGATGACAAGCACTCGGCCATTTAGGAATGTTTCTGAGGATACAAATTTGAAAAAATTATTTTTCTGAATTAGCACCCCACAGTGCTTCAACCAAAAGGATAGGGATGGGAGGAGCATTGTTTTCCAAGTTTCCTCAGAACCTCATGGACAGTGGGACTCCTGGATGGCCAGGATATCCACGGGTAAATTGTGTCATAAAAAACTCAGTTTCCTAGCCCAGGATGGGGAGGCCTTGAGTCTGGCGATATTCAATGTCCCTAAAGTGAAGGTTTCCCCCATCGCACCTTAGGTGTGAGGGGTGGGCCCCCAGGCCCACCAGCCTCTTCTAGTTCCCCACAGGCTTTCACAGCAGCGCGGGTTTTAGCAGCAACACTATCAGAGTTTTTGTTGATTTTTGTGAAAAGAGTCGCATTGGCTTTGGCCTTCGCTTTTTGTTTTCCCAACGTTGGACAAATTTTTTGCGGTGCGGATGAGTTCAGTGCACCATTTAGCAGGTCAAAAAAATTTTTTTCAGTTGGGATAGGTCCCAAGTCATTTTCAACCAGAGCTTGGGTGCAACGATTTGGTGAGATTGAGTCTCCCATCAGATCCTCAGATTGAGTGGCCCACTTGGCATGGGTTTCCCAATCTGATTGGTTGATGGATTTCCAAGTTGCTTCTGCCACGAAGGTTTCCATGTCCTCCTGGCGTTGTGAGTGTGGGATAGCGGTGGTGGCCTTGGCCGTTTCCTTGGCTGCGGCCCTATGGGCCTGCTTGGCCTTCTTCCATTCTTGCGGGGAGATAGGCTTTACCAATAGGTAGCAACCTTGTGCTCCCCACAGGAAAGCCTCCTTGGTGCTTGTGGTTGGTTCAAAGTGCGCCTCTCTGTTGGCCATGGCCGCCAAGGGGTGCTCTTGGAATGTGATGCCCTCCTTGATGGGGAATGCGTGTGCCTTATGGCTGAACGCGTCACAGTGGGTGCAAATGGGGGGCGCGCTGTCCACGGTCACCCGGAATGGGTGGGTGGTATGCCCTGCAATATCAATAAAAGTGGAGTGCGGGATCTGGGTTAGGTCCTTTGCGATCTCCTCAGTTGGGGTCAGAACTGCGATGGCTTTGCTGGTGCACAGGTGTGGCATCAGCGTAAAGCATTGCATGTTGAAAGGTTGTATTTCGCTGTATATGGTGAGACCATCTTTCAGGGTTGTTCCAAAATGTCACGTTTTACCATAATAGGCAAAAAGTCAAACGTGAGGAAAATCTGGTTTGATTTTGTCCATCTGGTGCATTTGGTTTCGATGACCCATTGCCCTTTGGGGAGGTTGACCACTATGCACACCGCTGCAGCCTCGTCTGCTGCTTTTTTGCTTTCAAAACATAGGTCTGGCCAACCGCATGACATGGAGTGAGGTGCAATGTACACTGCAGTCAGGAAAACTTTGTGTACATCTTCACAAAATTTTTTCCATAAGGCCATTTTTTGGATGTCCAGATACACGTGGACTCCAAATTTTACCAATGAAAGTGGTTGGGAGTGTGGCGTGTTGATGTACTGGTTGCATCGTGCTTGCCATGCGAGTATCTCTGGGGAAATCGTGACTGCTGGTTATTTAAGATTTTTGTCTATTCTGCCAGATTCTTGGGGGCGTTTTTGAACGTTGAAGGCCGTGGGCCTTCCACCTGCTCCTCTTACCTTGCTTGCCCAACTGCTCCCTGACATGGGCGCAGACTAATCTCTTCTGTGAGATTATCAAACTAGATTCAGTCTTGAATTGAATAGGTTGCAAAAGTGATTGCAACGGGAAAGAAAAGTATTCTTCTTCACTTTTTGAATTACTTTCATTCATATCAAATCTTGGCATAAATCATCTTGATTCACCGAATGGTCATCACTTTGCTTGATTATAATTTGTATACCCTTTTTTGTAAATCTTAGACTCATCTTGATTCCTCTCAAATCTTCTGGTATGGGTAGTGTATCATCCAGTCATATCAACTTCCTGATATACATTTTACTTAAGAAAGAAATTGTATGTTTATAGTTTTAAATAAGTTTGGCGTAATCTCTGGAAACCTTCATTAGATGTGTCAAGTGATTGGTAAAAGCTCATGAAATATTTTGATATTATCAAGATAAACTAGCACAAAAGAGCGTTTTAAATCCCCTAAAAGTCCGTCCATAGCTCTTTTGAAGGTTTCAGGGATGTTGCATAACACCTGCGGCATTCAAGTAGGCTATATAATCCTTCATATGAAATGAGAGCGCTTTTTACAGTATTCATGCAATCAATCAATTTTCCAATACCCTCTGGCGAGATTTAAAGCTGAAAAAAGATGGGATCAAAACATCAATCATAATGAATCATTATTTGATGCAAAGGATAACTATTTTTGTCTAATGGAACTATATCAGCAATAATTTATTAGAACATGGTGTCGCCATGATTTTCCCAAAATTTATAAATGTGGAGAAGCCCACAGGATATTGGAAGGCACAAGTAGCCCAACTTTCAACAGTTGTTTTAGTTTTAGGGCTACTTGAACTTCTTCAACTTTATATTTTCTGTATGCTTGAAATTTAAGTGGATGGTGATCCTTGATCTAAACTTGGTGAATTACTATTGACACTTTTCCACAAACACTTGGTCCCAATGAGAAGATATAGATATATTTCTCAAGGAGATCTTCAACAATCTGGAGTTCATTAGAGTGAAGTTATATCCAAATTTACTTTTGACCATAGTTATTGTGAAATGGTGATCAAACCTTAACCTGTATAGAGCTGAACTAATCACATTGGCGATGTTGATTTTCTGGCATATTTGATACAATCTTCCAGAGTCTTGCACGGAGGTTAAACCATTGATACAATGGAAGGGCAATATGATGATTGTCGTTCCATGAAAGGAGGCAGTAAATTAGAAAAAATAGAAGCTAAGCACTTCCATGAACACAATTTTTATTGGTATAGCAGCGTTGCAGTGCCAAAAACCAAGGGGTATAAACTAAACGAATACCTACTGCAAAGTCACGCTAAACTTTACCAGATAACCAAGATCCACTTCTCACTCTCTTCCATTACCATTATTTTCCTCGCTGCAGCCACTGACCTACAGTTTAACCAAGCAGGTGATATCACTCATAATTTGCTTAATGTAACTCTTAGTGCAATATCAACCATATATCCACATTTTCCATTATTGATCTTTGGCATTTTTATGCTGGCAACCATTAGTTTTTCAATAAAATAATCTATTATCGTTTATCCATGGCAATAAGTTGCTAGAAATTAAATTTCACCAATCGCAAATTGAACCGTTTACTTAGGCTACCAGATCTGAAGGATTCCTCTAAGATCACTTGGCTACAATAGTCAAAACAAAATGATCCTATTCTTCAGAATAGCATAAAAAACCATCTGGTTTACTCTCTGACAATTCCTCCCTCTTACCAGATGGTATTCCTTCAATGTGTCATCTATGTCTCATCCTCCATTAACTAATCTGAAAGCTCTCATCCTTATATGGGTGTGAAACTTCCTCATTCCGTTTGTCAGATTTTGGTGGTTGACTCAAAAATAAACCCTTTGACAACCAACATATTGGGCCAATTATCCTCTGAATGCTTGAGCTAAATCGAATTAAACCCTATTGCAATAACATGGCTTGGGCTGATTATAGCAACATCAATTTAATTATATTATCAAAAGCATGGGCTGAATACAATTTCACATTCAGGCCGATTTCTCTGCAGCTACATGTCTTAGGTTGATTAACACAATGTCTATCTAATTCAATTATTCTATCAAAAGCTTGGGACAAATAATCTTTCACATTTGAGTCAATCTATGCTGTACCAAAACTTGGCAATTAGTACCAACTAAATGGGACCAATATTATTAATCAGCATAAGATATTATTCAGGGCTTAACCTGAAGATAATGTCTAAAAGTCTAAAGTACAAATAGACAAAAAGAACGTAATCCTTTTTCCACCCTAGGGCAAATTTTGTATGTTGGTATGCGTAATCTGTATGATACCACTTGCACATGGACCACCTAAATGGGAGTACCTAGTGCTATCAAGAGGGCCAGTTGACATCCCGACTAGGGAGTCATTTCCATAAGCTTTATGATGAAAACATATTATGAGCTGGGTATAAAATACTCTCACCTATGGCGAATTTTGTATGTCAATATGCATAATTGGCATGATAGCACTTTCACATGGACCGCCCAAATGGGAGTACTTAGTGCTATCAAGAGGCCTGTCAACGTCCCAATTAAGGGTATATCATTTATTTGAATTGATGCTGAAATCTCACAGGATTTGTATTTTGTCAGCATTATGATAAAACTCTTTTGAGATGATCCTAGGACAATTTTGTATGTTCGTTGTTGCAATTTTCATCCCTGTAATCCTCCCAAATATGAGAGTATTTTATCACCAATAAACCTAGAAATAGATCTCAGTTGTATCAGTCTAAGGGCCAAACTGAGGCGGAAAATAATCTGTTGAGATTGCATGTTTGAATATAGCCAGGAGGTGACCTAGAGGTTTAAATACTGGCGCCTTACTTATTTAATAATTATCAAATATTATTGTCTAATATTGATCTTAATTATTTAATCTTTTACAGTTTTTATCTTAAGTCACTTTTGGAGAGTGTCGGCAATCTGGGATCTCAAGATCCTTAGCTTGTAACTCTGCCTGCCTTGGTTGAAGTTCCCAATTAAGGAGTAAATCAAGCATAGAATGGCCAGAAGAGTTGGAGCTATTTGAATATGCCTAGTGAGTTTCAAATGGTCAAAATACCATAAGCCACTGGCAAAAAAGAGGAGTATTCGGCTAAACTCCAGCCCAATTAAGCATGCAGGAATCAATTTATCAGGTGAGAAATTCACAGAACTTAACACCGCTGATTCATTCTTTACTGCAACTATTAAACCACCTTAGGCTTTAGATATGTCCTTTTAAGTGGGTCTCTATTAATGTTTTATGTCCAAATGAACTTAGCATGCACTCAGTTGATAATCAAACTACTCACTGGAGACCTAATTATGTAGGTATCAATTCCCATTTTCTCTGATATCTTTAAGGGTCCACTCCAGATGCAAGCTAGTGTATATCGCTGCTCAAATTCATGCTGATCAAGAAACAAGACTCGCTCTCCTATCATGGGCTTCAGAAGTCTGCTACGTTGTTGATTGGAATCATACTCCCTAACTTTTCTTGCCAAACTGGTCAAATTTGCTTCAGCCTGAAGTTTAATGAGAGTAGTTGTCAGATTTATCAGATGGAATTGTGGATCCATTCTACAAGTATCCAACATTCAAGAATATAGTAATGGAGGCATGGATGGGTGCCTACCATAGAGTAGCTGGAGGAGGCACTTTCCCTTCACTGAGTGGTAGCTGATGATATATACAAACTGTGGTGGAGAGAAGGGTGCTCCAGTAAGTTGGTTGCGCCCTCATAAACTTACTAAGGATATTTACTCAAGTTCTGTTAACCCGCTAAATGGGCCCATTAGATTAAGAAAGTTAAAGAGTAGTTAGTACCCTGCGGATCGCATTAATTTGTTCAACTTAAGGAGGACATGCGTAAATGAAATTGGGTCTGCTATCTATGAGTATGAGCTGCTGGCAGCCATGCCGTTGAATAACTGACTCCAATACAAACTTAGCTGCAACTACGGCCCCCAATTTCCTGATTTCTTGTGCCTCTAACCATCTCATCAGATGATCTATCACTACTAGGATGTACCCAGAGAAATTTGCGCCCTTTGGAAAATGTCCCACAATGTTTGTAGAAACTGTATGCCAAGCGAAATGGGGGTTAACCAGCCAATAGTTTGTTTTCTTGTGGAAGGGCTTCTCCACTTGGCATTAATGATAACAAGTGATCGTTTTGAGCACTTTAAAGTGCATACTCACCCATTAATATCAAATCTAAAATACTCCAACGTTTTACATAACCATTCACGCCCTACAAGCTTGTGTGCATCCACTATAAAGCCTGATTTGGGCAGAGGTCTTTGAAAAGCTCAACGTAACCCTCTAATCCTCTTAAAAAACTCACTTTTTTCAAAAAAAGTATAGATCAGCCATCTAAAGACCTAATGACTTGAAATGATTCATTAGCTTACTTGCCACCGATCATTTTTTCATACATCAGTTTAGCAAGATCTGCCATAATAATGACTGCCAGCAACTGCAAAAGTAGTCAGCATTTTGGTGCTTTGCACCCAGCCAGTGAACTATCTCAAAATCATATGCTTGAAGCTTAAGCGCCCACCATGCGAGGCGCCTCTCTAGCCCCTAAAGATTATACAACCAGTGTAATGAAGCGTGATCAGTCACAACTTTGAACTTCACTCTGTGGAGATATGATAAAACCCGCTTATATGCATAGATTACTGCTATGAACTCCCACTCATTTACAGTGTAACTTTACTTGTGACAGTCTAACCTTTGGCTACAATAAACCATGGAATGCTCCACCCCATCATAATCTCGCTGAGATAATACTTCCCCACATCAGAAAATAAAGCGTCCATCTGTACAATAATTCCAATTCAAAATTCTGGTACTGCAGCTTTGGGGCGTTAATCAACGCCATTTGAAGAGTGTCAAAGGCGCTCTGACAACGTTCTGTCCACATGAACATGTTATCTTTTTTTCATAAGAATGTTTAATGAGCGGAGCTCCAACAAAGCTTAAGTTGGGATTAAAGCGCTAGTATTAACTGAACATGACCAAAGATACCTAGATATCCCGATTGCTACTTAGTTGGGTCATCTTTCAGATGCTTCTACCTTATCCAGTTGCAGTCTAAATCCCCTATTGACAACCACAAATCTAAGTTATTCCAGTTGCTCTATAAAAAATGGTATTTACGAGGCTTAATTTTAGTGTTGGTCTCTGCAATTAGGTGGAATACCTCTTAGATGATCAAGATGCTCTGTGAATGTCCACAAGAAAACATTAATGTCATCAAAGTAAACAAAGGCGCATGACATCTTAAGATCCCCAAGATAGTGTTCATGGCTCTTTGGAGCATAGTCGGGCATTAAATAGTCCTTTGACATAAAAGTAGTCTGGAATAACCCTTTTGAGGTGATCATGGTGCTATTCACTTTGTCCATATCAGGCAACTCAAATTACCAATAACCCAATATTAAGTCCATGGCCAAAGAATAATTAGCACCTAGCTGATTTAAGGCATCATTGATTTGTGGAAGCGGGTATGAATCTGTTTTGGTGATGCTGTTAAGTTTCTAATAGTTGATTACTGCTCAGTTAGTAACATCCTTCTTTTTAACACATTCAAAGAACGTTTTTGACCAAGGTTTGACCCCATCAGTGCCGGTTTTTCAAATTTTTTAAGCAACATTAGCATTTCTGGCACTAACTTTGGTAAATGTTAATGCGTAAGTAGCACATCAGGTATGAACTGTCAATGCATTCATGCGTTAGTAACACTGAAATGAGAAACAATTAACACTGGTGAATCCTAGAGAATCCTGAAGGCCTCTAGCTTTCCTTGTTCAAGCAGCTCCCTATTTTGTCAAAAACACTCTCATCTGCAGCTCTTGATTGACTGATCATCTGGTACCAAATGGGAAATGGTCTCCTATGTCTTATCAATGAATGACGCTATGAGCACATATCTAATTATGATTATTGAATGTGAAGATCTCCCAATATTTTAATAGCACTTTTACTTGATCTTTTTCCTATTCCATTAATCCTGTCAAATATTTGCGCAGAACCATCCGTTACCCCAGCTGAGGTTATAATGGGAAGGCCAAGTTAATCCAGTAAGTCAAATTCATAAGAGGCAAGGATACCATCAAAGATTGTTATCTGTTAATTGGCCACCACCTGGTGACTTTAAACCATCAGAGGCTCTTTCTGCAGGCTAGCCAATAGGAATTTGATCTCCCCAAGCACAGATAATTGTTTTCCAGAAGCCACATGAGGTTTAAAGCATTATTGTTGATAAGGCTGAGAAACTCTTCATAAAATACTTCCATATCTCTACTTTGAGCTCCTTCCTACTATAGCTTAATGTCCAGAAGATATTATTAAAGAGTTTGCTAATCCAATAGTATCAATTTGTCCTTATATATCTGGTTAAAAGAGCTTTATTTTTCTGTTTCATCCATAGATAGTGGATGGGAATTAACAAATCACAGTACGCGAGGTCAATTTGACCAGAGTGAACAGAATCCTTTGGTATCCCACTGGAGGTGAAATAAACCATGAACCGTTGCTAAAGTATCTAAAAAAGTTTTCTATGTCATAATAACCACTACACCAAAATTGCAAATGAATTATGCTCAAAATAACATGTTATAATTGTGGATTGGCAGCACTATTGTCAGTGCAGAAACAATGATTGTCCTAAACCTAAAGGGCAACACATTATACGCCCCCTCTGACATGGTACATTATTATCTAGCATCCCATATACCACCTTGTGATACATTAGGTTTAATGGCAGATTAACCACCAAATTTGTTGACACTATGTTGACAGGTGCTCTGGTGTCTATAAACACAAATCTTGGTTTTTTCCACAAAATTACAATAGCTACACTCAGTTTAAGAGGAACCTTGATTTTGATACATTGACATCCAACAATTCTTTTTTATTAAGGAATAAATTTTACTGGTCCCTATGAGTTTATTCTTAAAAATCCTTTTAACAGAGATAACAACATTCACTCCCTCCAATGATGCAACATCTGAAGAGGGTTGGGGTTCATGCACTAATTTTTGCTCTAGTATTTGATAAGCATAACTTTTTTGTATTTCCTGGAAGATCTCATTCACCATGGCCTCATTGGTTTGTGAGAAAGTTAACACTAGTGTAACATCGATGGTTTATTGGTATAAAAATAATCTGGTGGGGTAAAGAGGCTGATTTAAAGTGACTCGTTAAGGTCAGGTATGACAAATAAATTTGAGTCAGAAGAAGTAGAAGGTCCCATCTCTGTTCCGCTTGGCCTTTTCCCTGCTTGTTCAGGTTTGGGTGCACTTCATGAATGTGTCACTTGGCGGGGCAGCTTGTGGCATAATGAACTTGTTGACTGCATTTAAATCATGTCATATCACAAAGGGTTTTCACTTAAATATGTAATTGGGGGTGCAGGACAAAAGCTGGGTTAGAGATTATAACATTGCTGAGAGTAGAAAGAAAATGTAGAGGGTATTGCCAGGAGTAGATTTACAACTATAGGTTATCCATGTATTGGCCAGCAGATAATGGATTTTTTTTATGCAGCCCGTTTGACAAAGAAGAAACCATCACAGTCACTGAGGTCTTCCAGACCAAATTGGGTGGATTAAATGTTGCTGTCAGTTGCTGAAGGTAGATATGATCTTGAGTAAAGGAATTTCTGATTTTAAATTTTATTTATATGAGGTAAGCCAACTAGGGGACAGGCATAACTGAAAGAGAGAAAGAAAAACAGACATGAAACCTGAGCAGGGTCAACTCCATCAAAGAAAGTTTTAACCTCTGGATTGGGACTCTGATTTTTCTGGTTACGTCATGTGTAAGGTTTTCATGTTATTAAACATACTAATTGCCGATAGCTTCCTTTAACTGGCACCCCAATTGATGTGTGATGGGCGGGAATTGAACCCACAACTTTCAGGTTGGTAGCTGTACGCCCTACCAACTCGCCTTCCACCCCCTTCTCCTTGTAAAATTTAATCATACTAAAAAGCTCCCAATGTGTCTTTATTGCCGCAGTCATTTCAATTTTGACTTTGGCCTCAGATAATATTCCTACAACTACCAAGACATGCGCTTCTAACGTGAAACAGTTAGTGAACTCCATTAAGGTTTTACTCTGCTGAAACCCAATTTTCAAAAATTGGCTTTTTGTTGAGCCATCTTTTCACCACTCCAAATAGATGCTTAATAGCACTTTTGACATCTTGTTATTCACTGATCTGTTCTTTCAGATAAATGTTGATTTTATCAGCGCTTTTGACATCTAAAGTAGAGATCAGCAATTTTGCCTAAAGTGGTCTGAAGACCCTTTTACAAAAAATTTGAAGCACTTGAAAATACCATGCATATTGCCTTCCCAATTGAATGAGGGCAACTTTTTCACAAGAAAGTTCATATATTACTCTGGGCTATGGGTTCTGGGACCAAACGAAGTGGTCCCCAGTTTAAGTGAATGTAGCGCCTATTTGCAGAGTATAAATGGGTCATACGGCAGAGCCTGATTCCGCCATAGGCTTACAAAGAGTAGTGGTCTCTTTTTGTTATAATTACAGCAACAACCGGGGGAAGCTCACTAGCTGACAACATAGTATTTGTCCTTAGAGCTAAAGCTTTCCTCAACTGGCTCCCCTCATTGACCTGAGAAGCAAAAAGTTTCTCTATAATTCTTGCCATTTTGATTGAGTTACACTGGCACCATCATTCCTTGGCGCCTTGTTTGATATCTTCAACTTCTTACTGTAGATCTTGGAGGAATTCCTTTTTGTGACAAGTTTACGCTCCAAATTCTGTAAACTTTTGATAACATTGTCAATGTTTCCTTGATATCTGGAATTTTGGTGTCCATTTTCATCAGCCTGATGGGACACTGCGTAAAGTGGCTTAATGATGAGCTCATTCTCACAGAAGCTCCTCATTGGACTATAACAAACTTTCCAGGCTGACTCTGAGAATAGCTTATTCTACCAACATGACTAACGGAAGAGTCATGGCCTAGCCTCAATTGGTGTTATTAAATCCATCCACTTGAGCTATCTTTTTTTTAGTACTAGATGGTCCCAACCCGAGGCATCCACTTGAGCTATCCATTCCAAAAGTTGCCCATATTTGGGTACCTGAGGAACTAAGAGCCCAGGTTTTCTATGCCTCAGTGATTGCTCCATTTGTTGCAAAGCTGACTGAGGTAAAATACAATGAAATTGGCTAGGTCAGTAATCCGCTGCACTAGGTGGGAACCATGGTCTCTGATCTTCACCACCGCAGCGTTGATTCTTGAAACCCATTCAGTCATTTCTTTCATAAATTGTTTGGTGTTCCCTACCACGTAGTCACGTCAATTATCCATTCCAACATAATTATTCGCCAGTTCAGTAATTCCTCCAAGACCCGCGGTGACTCATGATTTAACTGGGGTACTAGCTGATAACTTTTACTGTGGGCGTCAATGTCACAGTTACTAACTTGGATATCCGCTCCCTTACCTTCCTAAACATCTGTATGAGATGCTCCAGCAAGAGGCAGTTAACATTTTGTTGGGCTTGCGCAAACTGAATTACATTGCTGTTATCTAAATTATAGTAGTCAAGTACTCGCAGAAGCTGGCAGATTGATGGCTGTACGTAGGACACTTGGTAGTCTTCCATACTTTACAAACTAAGGCTTTGAGTGATCCTGGTGGTAGTTACATCCTAATATAAAATATACTGTTTGTGTCATTAAGACTGATCTTAATGATTATAGAACATGCTCAAAAAGCTTTACTGTGTCCCTGTTATAGAGACATTAGCCCTAGAAGATCTGGTCCATAATATGATGGAGCTGTTGAGGGGTAACATCCACAGACCTAGTGTGCTGCACTGACTCTACTACTGGGCCTGCGGCCACCTAAATTTCCATAAAAGCACCATCTAGCCTGGATGAAGCGCTCACAGTAAAAAAAGCAGCCTCTTCATCAGAATAATCCATAGGTTCGCGGCTATACTTGTCACAACACCCCACATGGTCTTAACACAGGTAATTTGGGCTCGCCATGACTTCAGGTTTACTTTATTGCAGAAGTTGAACAGTGTACCCCTGTTGTTAGGGTAAATCCTGACATTAGTGGTTTTCCTGAGTTTAAAGATATTTTCAGTCAGATCAAATGGGTATGTGATGAAGTTAGATCGAATAATAGCATATTAAATGAATGATTGTAATGAAAAGAACAATTAATTGTTTAAATTACTTCATCTGCAATAGTATTGAGTCAATTAATCGCACCAAAATGAATTTATGATGAGAATGAGATGATTCCCACTGCCTTTTAAAATCACATGCAAGTCACAATCCCATAAACTGTCAGGATTGGGATCCTGAACAATTTCTCAGTTCTTTTACACTAAGTGTCATTTTCCTAATTTTTTAGTTATTCAAATTCAATTAATTTAATTTTGATTAATTTTTTAATCCACTTTATTCAATTTGATTAAATTAGAAATGGAACATTTGTTTAATTCAAATCAATTCAAATTTAATTAACATCATCATCCATTTTAGGAATTTGCTATATTTATAGTTGCATTGAGGATCATCCTATGCATCTATTAGGGTCATATGGACTCTAAAACTGAAGTGCATTGTGCAGTACCCTCAATGGACCAGTTTATTGCCTTACATCCCTAATCAATTGAGGTAATCTACCCTCAATACAATATTTTATTATATTATATCCCTAACCAATTGAGGTAATCTACCCTCAATTATTATAATATAGATAAACTAGGCTAGCTAAGAGTAATCTTAAGCTAACATAAAGGATTTTCAATATAATTTGGTCTTTATTATATTTATATTAGTTATGATTATTTGGAACCTAGTACTTTTATTGAAGTTCTTCCTATCCAGTGTGCTGGTAAATACTGTGATGCCAACTGCCCAGGCCCATTTACCATCTCCAAACCAGAACCCATCATTTAACTTCTTATTCAATGACTTGCCAAAGGGAGAACCTTTCACCAAGTCCTCAAATATTCCACCTTTCATGTACCACTATGCACCTTTTTTCATTCTAGGGTATATAGTAGTGTACATGATTCTCAATCGTTTCAGAAATCATTTAGGACGTACTCTCTTCTTGCTCGCCTTGCACAGGTCCTTATGGTAGGAGTACCAGTGACCACAAACCTAATTGGATTTAATTTCAAGGCTTTTTTTACTCCATATCATAATGAAACTCACCTCCAAGCTGGTGCCTTAACATATGCTAGCTTCCATACTGGGTTGGTTCATTCAGGACAGTTCAGGCGGTTTAGTGGTCACCCCTATCAGTATACTATTAATTGTTGCCACCTTGTTTGGGGCTGTGTTTCTTACAGGCCTCATAATCTACCACATAGCAAGAATAGCAGCTCAGCAACGTTACTAAACAACTTATGGTGAACCCAATTTTTCCTGCCAGGTTCACACAGTAGCAAAGAACCAGGTGTCAGCAATGCAACCCACTAGTAGTGAACATCAAGACATTCTGGATATTCGCTCATTTTGAAGAATCAGAATTTGAAGCTGAGATAAAATTAAGTTTTCATCATATTTTATGAAAGTCAATTATTTAGCTAAGTAGCTAATTGAAAAACCCTGCCATTGGTTAATCAAGGCAAATTTGAGGGACCCTGATTTGCGACAAATCTACCCACGTTTTTGTCAGGAACTACTTTCTCAAGTCAGTCCAATGACTAACATACTTGAAAAGCGTTAACAGATGTATGAGCTTCAACAAGGCGCTGATAAAATAAGGCCCTATTGTGACAAATTTACCAGTATAAGAAACAACTAAGCCTGGATGACACAGAAGCATGTTTCCTGATCCAGGAGAAAGTGGCCTCACATTATAAGGAATTACTGGCCCTTCATCAGTTGCCAGAAATTTATAATGACCTAGCAAAGGAATTATGCTTATGGGGGCGTAAGTTTGAACAGTTACCCAAGGATTAGTAACTCTATGTTAGAACAGGAATCCAAGCCAAGAATTCCACAGTGTGAGTACGTAAAAATAAGGAACCTTATTCTAGAACTATTCTTAAAAAGGAGGAGGATTTAAACTTACACCTGAGGTAAAGAAACATCGAATTTAGGAGGGAAGTTGTCTATACTGTGGAGACAAGGGTCATCTTGTTGTTGCATGTTCTAAGATTCGTCCATTACCTACCAACTTAACAAGTGAGAAAACTTCTACAAGTTTAAAAAGTATTAGTAGTGATAATAAAGTTTCATCTCAACTCTACGCTACTATTCAGATACACTTGTCTAATAGGGGCCAAGAAGTTACAACCTGGGACTTACTGGACACTGGGGCCATGGCCAATTTCATAGACAACAGCATTTTTAAGGAATTACAAGGGGTCTCCTCTCATAAGGAGAAGGCCAAATTAGCTGATGGGACAGTATTGAATATTCAAGTGGCAACTATCCCTTCAATGTCAACATTGGAGGATGCAGATTCAGTCAGAAATTTTTAATTAATAGACAAGATAACCTTCTCAGTGGTACTTGGATTTCCATGGTGGCAGGAAGCCCATTGTAATATCAACTGGGACAATCTAACTGCCAACTTCAACCAGGGAGGAGTTTCAAGTTCAGTAAAGTTACAGACAGGGATGGACTTAATTAGACACTCTTGGCTACGCTCCATTGAGCCACGTGAAAACAATAAAAAACCTACCCAAGGAGCTACAAGGCTACCAATATATATTCAGTGAGGAGAATTGTAAGACCCTGCCACCACGCCGTGATTGTGATTTGAGAATTGAACTCATACCAGGGAATATGCCTAGTTGGGGGAAAGTTTTTCTAAAACTCACCAACAAGGTTTACTATTGAAACAATATCTCAAAGTAACTTAGACAATGTATTCATGAGACGGTCAAACTCACCATGCTCTTCTCCTATTTTTTGTCAAGAAACGAGATGGAGTCCTGAGACCTTGTGTGGATTAATCTAATTTAAACTCAATCACAGTGAAAAATAGATATCCAGTCCCATAAGCAGAACAATTAACTGATAGATTTTCACAGGGGCTCAGATTTTCACCAAATTGGATTAAGGAATGCATACAATTTAGTCATAATTTCAGAAGGACATGAATGGAAGACAGCTGTTAGGACACCCTTTAGACTTTTTGAATATCTGGTAATGCCTTTTAGTTATGTAATGCCCCAGCAGCCTTTCAAGCCTCGATGACAGAAGTACTGTTCCTCATGTTGAATGAATTCGTTGTAGTCTACTTGGATGATAATCTTATATGCTCTAAGTATATGGAGACCCATGTAGAACATGTGGAGGCAGTTCTCCAGAAACTCAGGAAGTATAACTTGTATGTCAAGTATTAAAAATGTGAGTTTTACTGCAAAGAAATAGACTTCCTTGGGCATTCCATCCAAGAAGGGGGTTTTCCACTTCGCCTACACAAGGTATCAGCAGTCACAGTTTGGCATCACCCTACAACAAGAACTAAGTTGCGCGCCTTCCTTTGGCTTGTAAACTTTTGCAGAAATTTATTCAAAAGTTTTCAGCAATTACCCTTCCCTTGACAGACCTTACTTAAGAATCAGTACCTTATATTTTGACGCAAAAGGCTCAAGAGTATTTTGCAGCCTAAAAGGAAGCCTTCACTGCAGCTCCAGTTCTTATCAGACCAGATCCAAACAAGCAATTTTTCTTGAGACAGATGCATCGGACTTCGCCTATGATGCAGTTCTGTTTCAAGAGGGGGAAGATAAGCAAGCCCAACCTGCGGCCTTCTTTTCTCAAAAGATGTTGGATGCAGAAAGGAGCACAAGATCTATTATAAAGAACTTTTAGCCATTGTTAAGGCTATGGAACACTGGATACAATACCTAGAAGGAAGTATCCACTCTGTAATTATTAGAACGGATCATAAAATCCTTCTATATTTCAAAGAAAGCCGTAAGATCAGTCAGCGACATGAACGATGGGCTTTAGAATTAGCCAAATATGATTTCTACAGTGATTTCAAGCCAGAAAGATTTTATACTGTTCTAGATGCACTTAGCAGAAGAGAGGACCATAGTAAAAATGATGATTGATGTTTGAAGTATAATACTAGACCTGTGATTGAACCATATAGATATTTGTTCTCTTTCCAAGCCATGCAACAGAAAGAGACTTACTTGAAAAACCAAGTAAAGGAAGCACAAAGGAAGGACCCCAGGTACCAATAGATGCTAAAAGGGGATTACCTTTCTGGACTCCCTCATGCACTGTTGATCAAGGACCAAGCAATATACCTGCAACATACATTATGGGTCCCAGATGTACAATCTCAAAGGGAACTAATTCAAAGATTCCATGACAGTCCAGCTGCAGGTCATGAGGGTCCAAAGAAAACACTCAAACGGAGTTAATATGATTATTGGTTGCCAAGAATGACAAAAGATGTGAAAGATTATGTTCAGGCCTTAAAAAATGTCTAAGAAACAAAGTATTTACTCAGAAAACATTTGGAAAACTTCAACCTTTGCTAATGCCTAGTGGTCCATGGAGAAGCATATCTATGGATTTCATAACTGACCTACCTATAAGTGATGGATTTTCTTCAATATGGGTGGTAGTGGATAGATTGACTAAAGCTGCTAAGTTTGTCCAATGTTCTGGGGTACCTTCATCTGTGGAGACAGCCAATCTATTCATTAAACAAATCTACCCTCACTATGGCTTTCCTTCAGATCTCATCTCTGACAGAGGGTCCCAATTTACATTTAAGTTTTGGAGAGGTTTTGCTGATCTTCTGGGTATAAGACTAAGCTATCAACTGCCTTCCATCCACAGATAGATGGATAAACAGAGAGAGTGAATCAGGTTTTAGAGCAATATTTTCGTTCCTATGTAAATTCCAGACAAGACAACTGGGTAAGATTTCTTTCAATGGCTCAATTCAGTTATAACAGCTCATACCATGCATCAACTAAGAAACCCCTTTTTTGGAAAATCATGGGTATGAACCACAGATGATACAAAGTTCCACTCAAGATAGCACAGTACCAGCATCTCATGAATACATAAAGAAAATAGGAGATCTACAACTGGAACTCAAGGATGATCTAGTTAAAGCAATACATAGTCATAAGGAAGAAGCTGATAAGCTACGTAGGGATTCTCCAGATTTGCTAGAAGAATCATATGTATACTTAGACACCAAGAACTTTAGAGTGATGTGGCCATCAAGAAAGCTGGGTCCAAGAAAAATTAGGCCATTGAAGGTTATGAAGAAAATATCTGATACTACCTACCAGATTCAATTGCCTTCTGGTTCAACAGCACACAACACTTTCCATATATCACTTTTGACCCTTCAGAGATTGCCTACACTTTTCCATCAACAAAAAGGGCAAAGATCCTTGCAAATTATTCTAGATCATGTGGAAGAATATGAGGTGAAAGAGATCCTTAAAGGTAGGCTCATCAGAGGGAAGAGACATTTTCTGATAAAATGGAAGGGATATCCTATAGAAGAGAGCACTTGGGATCCCAGAGCCAATTTAAAAATTGAATAAATAAGTTGTAATCCTATGAGATGACAATCTTTAAATAGAGGGAGATAGTGTCAGGATTGCAATCCTGAACAATTTCTCAGTTCTTTTGAACTGAGTGTCATTTTACTAATTTTTAGTTATCCAAATTCGACTAATTTAATTTTGATTAATTTTTAATTCACTTTATTCGATTCAATTTGATTTGAAATGGAACATTTGTTCGATTCATTACAATTCAAAACGGACTATTTGTTCAAATCAATTAAGCTTTAATTAACACCATCATCAGTTTTTAGGATTTTGCTTTAATTATAGTTGCATTGAGGATCTTCCTATGCATCTATTAGGGTCATATGGACTCTAAAACTGAAGTTCATTGTGCAGTACCCTCAATGCATCAATTTATTGCCTTACATCCCTAATCAATTGAGGTAATCTACCCTCAATACAATATTTTATTATATTATATCCCTTATCAATTGAGGTAATCTACCCTCAATTATTATAATATAGATAAACTAGGCTAGCTAAGAGTAATCTTAAGCTAACATAAAAAGATTTTCAATATAATTTGGTCTTTATTATCTTTTATATTAGTTATGATTATTTGGAACCTAGTACTTTTATTGAAGTTCTTCCTATCCAGTGTGCTGGTAAATACTGTGATGCCAACTGCCCAGGCCCATTTACCACCTCCAAACCAGAACCCATCATTTAACTTCTTATTCAATGACTTGCCAAAGGGAGAACCTTTCACCAAGACCTCAAATATTCCACCTTTCATGTACCACTATGCACCTTTTTTCCTTCTAGGGTATATAGTAGTGTACATGATTCTCAATCATTTCAGAAATCATTTAGGACGTACTCTCTTCTTGCTCACCTTGCACAGGTCCTTATGGTAGGAGTACCAGTGACCACAAACCTAATTGGATTTAATTTCAAGGCTTTTTTACTCCATATCATAATGAAACTCACCTCCAAAATGGTGCATTTACATAAGCTCCAGAGAAGAATAGAGCACTGTTTAAAATCAATTAAGCTTAGGTAAGTCCAGGAAGTTGGATGGTATATAAAATCAAGGCATTCATTTGGTTCATCTTTGCAGTCAATAAAAACATTCATATAGTGCAAAGACTATTAAGTTTATTTACTAAAGTGTTATCAATATCAATCTACCACCCCAGCCTACAAGAAACTCCCTTCCAACTTTCCCCTTTTAAAAGCCGAGTCTTTAAGCAACTCTCATCCAGATTACCCACCAATCCTTATACCTGGAAACCTCTATTGTCCTTGTCATACTGGGCTGAACCCCTTGGTTATGCTAACTCATGGTTAGCTACCCCCTTCCAGGTCAGTAGTACACCAGTCCCTGACAATTTGATCGTCACCATTTACAATAAATATCCCACCGCGTTTTTATTATTGGGGCTTTGATATCTGCCTTGTTGATGGGAAGTTACAAATTGCTGGTTCGGATGTTTTCTCTGGTAAAGAAAGATAAAATAACTTATAAAGGAGCATTAGGACCCAGTCAAGTGCAGACAGTTAGTGTGGCCAACCATAAACCAACTTACCCTACAGTCCCCTTGCAAAAGAAATTATCTTTATCTGAAGTGAAAGAAGGTCTTACGTTGTTGGGGGCATATTTTAAAGTTATCCTGAGACCTATTCAGATGATGCACGGAAAATTATGGAAGTGGGTTTACAACTTACTGGTGATGCGCTGAGTTGGTTTATAAGTAAACTAGAAGAGAATGATAGTGTGTGCACTAACTATGAGAAATTCAAAAGTCAATTGTTAGCAGCAGAAACCCACACTAATGCCAGATTAAAGTCAAGGATAGCTTTGATGAATTTTCAACAAGAAGGGAAAACTGTTGAGGTATTAATAAAGATGTTCCTAATTATCTTTTAGAAGACAGAGTTAGATGAAGAGATGGGAGCACTTTACTATAGACAGGGGTTAGGAAGCCGCTTAGCAGATTAATCAGACATCACCCCACCACGCTGCCATTAAAAAAGTTATTGATATAACACAAAATCTTATGGTGAGTGTTGGCGGATCAGAATAATGCTGTATTCAAGAGAGTTACAAGAAGAGAAAACCCCAGACCATCGTGACCTCATTAAAGATGATACTCAGTCTTATCCATTATTAAGTGTGAACTTACATGTTGAAAAGAAGTGTTTGAAAAATATGGCTTTGCTGGACAGTGAGGCCTCACGGAGCTTCATCTAGAGCATGCAGTGAAAATGCTGGGCCTTCATGCAAAGGGACCTTTGATGAAAGTAACCTTGGGAAATGATGAACAGTATTTAGTTTACCTCTGCTCATGACACATTGAGTTGAAGTTTGGGGTAAGTAAAATGAAAGTTGAGTTTTGGGTCCTGCGTAGTTCCTCCCATCCTGTAATTCTTGGATATCCTTGGTGGACATAGACTAAACTCCAGCACAATTATGGATGGTACTCTATTACAATTAAGCTAAAGAATAAGCTAATTGAATTGAGTGTGTGTTAGAAGAGCATAAAGGTTTGTACATGTCCGCAACTGTAAACCAGGTTGGTCCATTGGAGATATGCAAAAGAAAGATTCCTGAGTATCTCTCAAAATGGGCTTCAAATTTTGGAGAGGAGGAGGCTAAGAAAGTACCAGCTCATGGATCCTTTAATCACTCAATTGATTTACTAGAAGGGAAGCAGTTCACCCATGGACCTATGGATAGTTGCAATAAGAGGGATCAAATTGCCCTAAGAAAATATCTGGATACAATGCTTGAGAAGGGGTTTATACGGGTTTCTCGCTATCCCTGTTTATCACCCTTAATGTTTTGTTAGTAAGAAGAACGGTGGACTATGGATATTTATAAACTACCAGAAGCTCAATGATATACCATAAAGAACCGGTATCCCTTACCTGATGCTGATCACTTGAGTGACTAATTGTCTGGAGCTACAATCTTTTCTAAAATGGACTTGAGGGATGCATTCAACCAGATATGGATAAAAGAACGTGATGAGCAGAAAACAGCATTTAAGACAAGATTTGGGCTATTTGAGTATCTGGTGATGCCTTTTGGGTTGTGCAACGCACCTAGTACATTTCAATAAAATGATTAATATGGTGCTGGGTGGCTACCTGGACCACTTCTGCGTAGCCTACCTTGATGACATTTTGATCTATAGTAAGACGCAGGAGGAACACTTACTGCACTTGAATTTGGTCTTTGAACAGCTTGGAAGGTACAACTTGCATGCGAAGCTATCAAAATGTGAGTTTGCACAGGAGGAAGTTGAATTTCTTGGTTATGTTGTGTACAGGAATGGGTTCACCATGGCACCTAGCAATTTGATTTCATCACATCTTGGCCTACATTTAATCTCTGGAAGGATGTTGGTCGTTTCTTAGGCTTGGCAAACATTTGTAGGGATTTTATCAAAGACTCTTCTTCTATTGCGTTACCCTTAACACGGCTTACATCAGAAAGTGTTCCATATAAATGGTCTCAGGTGGCGGAAAAATCTTTTTCCGACTTGAAAGATGCCTTTGTTTCTGCACATGCGTTGGCAATGCCCAATGATTAAAATCCCTTCATAGTTGAGACTGATGCTTCAGGATACGCTTTTGGAGGGACTTTGTTGCAGGAGGGGGATGATAGTAGGCTGCATCCCATAGCCTACTATTCCAAGAAATTCATCCCAGCTGAATGCAACTATCCTATCTACGACAAGGAAATGTTGGCCGTTGTTCAATGTCTCAAACACTGGCGCCGGTACCTGTGTGGGGCAAAGTACCCAGTGAAAGTTTTGATAGACCATAAAAGCTTGACTTACTTTTTCACCCCACAGAAATTGAACCAGAGTAAGGTACAATGGGCACTTACTCTTGCGGATTATAACTTAAACAAAGGTTATAAACCTGGAAAAATTAATTTGGTTCCAGGTTCCTTAAACCAGCGTTCTGAAATGATCCCTGAAGAGGGGAAATTACTGATTCTAATACACAGGTGCTTCTGAAGACCAAGGATCCTTCTGAATTATTATCTCATCTTGTACTATTGAGCCGTGGAGATGAGGTTTTGGATGTTCAAAATAAAGATGCTTTCAGTAAGAATGTGAAGAATGATCTCATTTGAAACTTAGACAGTGTGATACAAAAAAGGGTTACTCGTTAAAGGGTCAGTCAGTATACTGGAAAGGTTGTTTTTATGTACCAGAAGGACCTTTAAGACTGTATGTTATGCGCGAGCACCACGATGTAGGCATGTCAGGACACCCTGGAAAGAATAATAATCCAACTGATTCAAAGAACTTACTGATGGCCTGGTCTTAGAGGGGATGTATTAAAATATGTGGCAGGATGTGAAGTCTGTGGGCGCACCAAGATTCGTAGAGGACTTCCTGAAGGACAATTACAACCAATGTTAATCGCACAAAAGCCAAGGGAGTCAATATCCATGGATTTTATAGTAGAGCTACCCCGTTCCCAAGGATTCAATGCAGTGTTGGTGGTGGTAGATAGATTTACTAAAATGGTTTATTTTATTCCAACTACTACAAATGTCACGGATAAAGAGATATCTCATCTGTTTTTGAGAAATGTATTCCTGCATCATGGTACTCCCAAGGAGGCGATCTCAGACAGAGGGCCTCAATTCACATCAAATTTTTGATAACAGCTCTTTTAGACCTTGGAATCAAGAGATGTTTATCCATCAAATACCATCCGCAGACTGATGGACAGACTGAGAGAGTTAATCAGGTGCTGGAGCAGTACCTGAGATGCTATGTTAATGCAGAGCAGGACAACAGGGTTGAGTTGTTGCAGATGGCTCAGTTCTGTTATAACACTATAGATCACTCTTAAACTGGAATGTAGCCATTAAAAGCTAACTATGGATATGATGTGAACTAGGAACCATTGCCATCTGTTGAATCGGATAACCCCCTAGGAGGGAATTTTTTCTTAGAACATTCATCAAACTAATGCACTTTGCTTGGCTAATCTTAACCGAGCAGTACATACTTAAAAAGATTTTGCAGATAAGAAGCGTGTGCATGGTAAGATGTTGGAAAAAGGTAGCCAAGTTTACCTGGATTCTCGCAATATTACTTTGGATGTACCATGTCAGAAACTTGCCTATTGGTGCGTATGACCTTACAAGGTCACAGAGGCTATAGGGAAGATGGCTTACCGTCTTGGTTTGCCTGAAGGTTGCAAAATTCACAATGTATTCTATCGTTCCCTCTTGTACAAAAAAGAAGGAAGCTCCCTACCACACCAGAAAGTCAAAGAGCTAGCGCCACCACTGATTAGGGGTCCCTGTCCTGAGTATGTTGTGGAGGCTATTAAAGGGAGACGAACAAATCATGGTAAAGTGAAGTATCTGGTTAAGTGGGCTGGATATCCTGCAGAAGAGAGCACTTTGGAGCATGAGGAGAACTTAAAGAATGCAGGCAAGCTATTAAAGAAATGGAAGAAGAAGGCCCCGCAGGTAGCTTCAGCCTTGGTGGGGGATGATGTCAAGGCAAATTCCGGCATTAGTGGAATTCCTGAGATTACAGATATTGTTAGTCAGATCAATAGGGTATGTGATGAAGTTAGCTCGAATAATTGCATATCAAAATGAATGATTGTAGTAAAAGTATGATTAATCGTTTAAATTACTTCATTTGCAATAGTATTGAGTCAATTCTTCAACCAAACTTAATTTATGATCAGATTGAGACGATTCCCACTTTTTTTCAAAATCACATGCAAGTTGCAATCCCATAAGCTCCAGAGAATAATAGTGCACTGTTTAAAATCAATTAAGCTTAGGTAAGTCCAGGAAGTTGGATAGTATATAAAACCAATGCACTTATTTGGTTAATCTTTACAGTCAATAAAAATATTCATATAATGCAAGCACTATAAAGTATATTTACAAAAGTGTTATCAATACCAATATACCACCCCAGCCTACAAAATACTCCCTTCCAACTTTCTCCTTTTAAAGCCATGTGTCAAAATCCGAGGATCACTCGCTTGATTAATTAAATCCTGCATGGTAAATCAGGCTGAAGTTCAGCTGGTGGATCCTTGATTTAGCAAGTTGCTCACAGTTTTAGAACCGTTCAGAAATGCACTATGCATATAAAAATGGCTCCAATTTTTCCGTCTGACTTTGGGTTCATTATACCTTCATAATTGGGATGTTCAGCCAAGGTAGGCAAAGTTGCAAGCTGTGGATCCTGAGATCCCAGCTTGCCAACACTCTCAAAAGTGACTTATGATATAAATATGAAGATATAATAAAATAGACTTTTATTAGACTAGATTATTTGATAATAATTCATTAGGCCAGGCGCTGGTATTTATATTTATAGGGCATCTCCTGGCCACATCAGAGTACATATTTTCAACAGATATTTTACCACCTCAGTTTGGCCCTTGAACTGATACAACTGAAACCTTTTCTTAGGTTTATTGATGGCAAAATACTCTTAAAATCGGGAGGATTTCAGATACAAATTGTGATAAAAGCATGCAAAATTATACTAAGATCTTTTTTGATTTGAGTTTCAACATACTGGGATGAAATACAACTTCTGTGAATACTTGCCTCCATTGAAATAGATGATGTTCCCCTAATTGGGACGTCAGCAGGCCTCTTCCTCAATAGCACTAGGTGACCCCTTTTGGGCAGTCCATGAAAGTGCTATTGTGCCAAAAACATGGATTGGCATACAAATTTTCACCCTAGGGTGGAAAATTGATTATGTTGCTCATTCATCTAATTGTCCATGGGACTTTTTAAATATAACTTTAATGTCATCCCCCAAATATTTTTGTATACAATTTCTTAAAATTGGTTCCAATTAATTTGGACTAGTTGCCGAGGATTGGGGCAGATATAATTGGCTTAAAAGTGTGAATGTATTTGGCCCGTGCTGCTGATAGAAAATTTAATTAAATTGACATTAAAATGATCAACTTGGCCAAGTAGTTGCAGAGAAGTTTAACCTAAATGTGCGGGGATATTTGGCACAAGCTTTATTAATATAATTAGATCCACGTGGTAATAATCAGCCTGAGCCATATTATTGTACTAGGTTTAATTAGATTATTAGTTCAAGTATTTTGTGGGAAAAGAGGCCCAATCTGTAGGTTGTCAAAGGGTTTATTTTCGAGTCATCCACGGAATTTGAGACCTTGTCTTTAGGCAGCTCCCATACCAGCTTACCCACCATTCCTTATACCTGGACACCTCTAGTGCTCTTGTTATACTGGGCTGAACCCCTTGGTTATGCTAACTTATGGTTAGCTACCCCCAACCAGGTCAGTAGTACACCAGTCCCTGACACCTTTAGTGAGCACCGATGTTGATATTCTGATGGAATTGATACAATCCGTCAGATTTTTGCACAGAAATTAAAGTCAGTGATACAACAAAAGGGCAATATGATGATCGCTGTTCCATGAAGGAAGATAGTAAATTATATAAAATAGAAGCTAAGCACTTTCATGAACGCAATACTTGTTATTAATTTACCGTTGCACTGCCAAAAACCAAGGGGTATGTCATGATTTTAACAAAATGGACCGCTCCAATGATTTAACGTTGTTTAGAATGATATAGACAATCCCAGCAGAATGGTTTATTGACTAAATTTTGTGTGATTTAATGTGATTTCTGGTTAGTTGCTCCCCAAATTGGGTTGAGCCAAAATTAGTATTCTGCCAAGCTTGGTATTTAGGTTCAAGTGGGGCCAATTGGTGGCCCCAGATTAGTAGAAGGATCACTGGCAACTAATATATAAAGATGATTTAATCCATTAGCAGAATCAGTGGTCAATGCCAATGGCCATTTGTGGTCCATTGTGGGATTTCTGGCAGAAAGCTGATGTTTTACTTATTAATGAATTTGCTGTACTGATTATCTGATGTCAGTGGATCTGACAATGATGAGTTCAAGGCAGCTGAAGTTGTTTCTGGTGCCTCATTTATTATCAAGATAAGACAAGAATAGATGTCAGTGAGATGCCAAGATATTCTTAGTCAAAACGAGCAACTGAAGTTGTTTCTGGCACATTATTATCAATTCAAAGGTCAAATCCAAATTTGATTTATTTAGGTTAATTATTTATATGGCTCACTGGCAACTTAAGGCTGGGGATGAACCAAAACTAATTCAGATATTGGGAAGGATGGAGCGAGAGGGTCGATGCTAGGGAAGAGATAAAGTAGAAGAAAAAGAAATAGAAGAAGAAGATAAGTGGCTGGCTGGAAGAACCAGTGGAAGAGCCGATAGGTCATAGATGGGCGCAGCAGCCCTTTTTTAAATAGTATAGATACCTGGCGCTCCCTTCTCAATATGTATCTCCCTTTGTCTATTCTACCTTTTGTTATAAGTTTAAACTTATTTCATTAGTTGTAATTTAGGTTAAAGGGGATCCCTAAAATGGCACAGGTGACATGCCAAGGGGTTAGCCAGTGCTGCTAGCCCCAACACCTAAGGCAAAACGGCAAGGGCTGACCAGTCTTCATACTGGTTAGCCTGCCAACTAGCAGAGCCCAAAGTCAATTTTATGACATTGGTGCTCACTACAGGGGCCTCTGTTAATTGGTGTTTAAGTATCTAAAGGTTGGTGAAGAGGTGGCGGTGATTCGCCACTGTGGTTCAGTTCCAAGATTGTTAGTGGCGGGGAGGGTCAAGCCCTGGAAACCTGCCCCACACGCTGAGTTTTGAATTAGGAGGATTACCATATGATTAAGTTGGGGTAAATGTCATGACTTTAACCAGATGGAATCCTCCAATAATTTAACGTTATTTGGAATGATATAGCCAATCCTGGCGGAATGGTTTATTGACTGAATTTTGTGTGATTTAATGTGATTGCTGATTAGTTGCTCTCCAAATTGGGTTGAGCCAAAATTAGTATTCTGCCAAATTTTGGTATTTAGGTTTAAGTAGGGCTAATCGGTGGCCCCAAATTAGTAGAAGAATCACTGGGAACTAATAGTCAAAGATGATCCAATCCATCAGCAGAATTAGTGGTCAACGCCAATGGCCATTCGTGGTCCATTGGGGATTTCTGGTGGAAAGCCAATGTTTCACTTATCCATGAATTTGCTGTACTGATTATCTGATATCAGTGGATCCAACGATTATGAGTTTGAGGTGACCAAGGTTGTTTCCAGTGCCTCATTTATTATCAAGATAAGACAAGAATAGATGTCAGCAAGATGCCGAGATTTCTGAGTCAAAGCAAGCAATTAAATTTGTTTCCAGCGCATTATTATCAATTCAAAGGTCAAATCCAAATTTGACATTTATTTATGTTATTTATTTATATGGCTCACTGGCGACTTAAGGCTGAGGATGAACCAAAACTAATTTGGACATTTGGAAGGATGGAGTGAGAGGGTCGACGCCAGGGAAGAGATAAAGTATAAGAAGAAGAAATAGAAGAATAAGATAAGTGGTTGGCTGGAAGAACCAGTGGAAGAGCTGATAGGTCAGAGATGGGAGCAGCTGTCCTTTTGTAAATAGTATAAATACCTGGCGCTTCCTCCTCAATATGTATCTCCCTTTGCCTATTCTACCTTTTTTATAAGTTTATATTTATTTCATTGGTTGTAGTTTAGGTTAAAGGGGATCCCCAAAATGTTGCGGGTGACACGCCAAGGGGTTAGCCAGTGCTGCTAGCCCCAACACCTAAGGCAAAACGGCAAGGGCTGACCAGTCTTCATACTGGTTAGCTTGCCAACTAACAGAGACCAAAATCAATTTTCCGACAGGGTTTATACTAAACAAATCCCTACTGCAGAGGCACACTGAATTCTACCAGCTAGCCATGATCCCCTTCTCACTCTCTATCACTACTATTATCTTACTCACAGCGGCCACTGACCTACAGCTCATCTAAGAAGATAATCTAGCTCACTCTTTTGCTTGTGTAATCCTTAGTGTAATTGTAAACATATCGCTACATTTCCCATCACTACTCTTTAGTGCTTAATATGCTGTCAACTACTAGTAACTTAATAACATAACCGCTTCTTAATTATACTCTTCTTTCAGTCACCAGTAATTAACTTACTTTTTAGTTTAAAATAAACTAATTTCAAAAGCTACTTGATCTGGCGGATTCCTCTAAGATCACTCGGCTACCATTGTCAAATTTAATTGTATTATAGTCTTTAGCTTAGCAGGAGGAAATCATCTGCTTATTTTTCCAACAAGTCATATTTCTAACAGGACTTAGTTTACATAAGTGTTGGGAACATAGCGAGGAATTTGGAAGGTCTTATTCATTATATTCCCTAATAAAATAGAGAAACTTCCCATAGGTGGGGTCTAAGTTCCATAAAAGTTCACGCTTTTCTGATAGAAGTGTTAGGGTGTCCATATAACTCCATAACTTGATCTGAAGGAATGTGAATATTGATCCCCAAAGCAATGTAACTTGAGAACCAGGTGGTATAAAATGAGATGGGGCATATAGTGGTATCCATTCTTTGGCATCCAAAGCCTCTCAGGTGTTATATCAGTTTTAGCCTCCTCAAGTTTCGGTACTCTAATTTGCAAATAGAGGTGTGATATATTATGAGGCATGTTTATTATTTTGGGGGCACTTTATAAGAGGGAGATAAATTACTAAGGGTATCTGATATCCTATAAGTGAGAGGTATTTTATATGATTAGTAATACAATTGAACTCTTACATTCTTGTACTCCAATAATCTGTTCATAATTATTTTTTCTAATGCTATAGTGGGAGCTTTAATCAAGAGTTTTCCAAATTGAAGTTTTAAGGCAGGATAAGCCCCAATTGCCTTAGTAAACTGATTACCTGCCATCCCATAATAGTTTCGTGAATCAAGTCCAGAGCCATTTTGATTTTCTGGATACATCAGAAGGATATTGTATTAACTGGATAACTGGTATCAATTATAGCCATTACTTTCCCTTGTGAATAACTACCTCTACTTGAACCACTTAAGAGACACATTGATAATTAATGATTAAGAAACTCTTTTTGAATATTTGTAATGAGGCAAGTAGAGGATTTTTCCTGGCCAAGCTTGGGATTTTTCTTTTTGCTTAAAAGCTTTGTTGGCTAAAGCTTGACTTTCTGTCGCGAAATTGACCTTAAGCTCCACTAGAGTGCCAGGCCAACCAGTATGAAGACTGGAGGCCCTTTGCTATTTCACCTTTATTGGCGTACCAACACCTACAAGTCCCACGTCCAACATACCAACTAACCACCAATGGCTTTGCCTTTAGTACCAGGCGTCCTCGGCGTGTGCTCCAGCAAGTCCTGCCCCCTTCCTAGGCGGCTCAGGAACTTCCGCACTTCCCCATCCTTGTGACCCTTCACCAACCCATCTGGGCATGCCCCGGTGAGTCCATCCCCCTTCTTGGGCGGCTATGGCACCTCTCACACTGCACCCAGCTAGGGTTGGTGGCTATGCAGCTCACCCACTGGTAGCCAGCTGGCCAGGTTCCCACTGGTTCCTCATAGAAAGGAGATATGGGAGCTGGCAGTGCCGGCCACTCCAGGCGTAATCACCCACGCCTATTGGGGATCTCCTATCCCACCTTTCCCACTCTAGTTGCACCAAGCTACTTCAAACAAACAGGAAAGATGGCAAATGAGAGTTGTTTATTAGGAGGGAATGAACGACTATTTATACTACTTTCAGTGCTACTGCGCCCAAGTACTCTTTGGCCAATCATCTGATGGAAAACCTATTGGCCTCTTAATTCCAAACCTCTATCAGATTGTAAACTATTCATTCATACTTCATAGCAATTCCCTCTTAGATCTGCTCATCTGATCACCAAAATTAATATTAGGTCAATACATATCAGCATAAGTCGCTGGTCAATCATATATTTTTCATAAAATAAATAGGAATTTGAGCATCCTCAGCATAAGTTTCAGGTGCTCCAAATTAGTCAGCAGAACCATTTTGGACGAGTTATATAACGGATTCATCAGCTTTACGCTGGAAACTCTCACAACAATCTTTGGATAGCATTTTTGGCAACAAATGCAGCTTCTGCTGAACCTAAACTCGACTAAAACATATAACATTAAATAGTAATGAACTAGGCAATTAGCTGGCAATTATGCCTGACTAACTAAAACCCATAATATAGATACTATCAGAAGGATTCATCTGGTTAAAATCCTGACACTCTCACTAGAGGAGTTGGCGGAGAGAATTAATTAGGTATTTGGCCGATGTAAAGATGTACAGCTTAAGGCTTCTATTGCAATTGATGGTGAGCGTCAAGTTTATTTTAGAAGGTGCATCTAGTACTAAGCAATCCAAGGTACTAGGCATAGAGTGTGGGTCTTGAGGCACCTCGAATATCATCAGCAGAGGAAGACTCTTGCCAATATGCTGACTAGTATTTAACATCCTTATGGCGAGAAAGATTAGGGCAGATGTTTGAATTATGGCAGTTACTTTACAAAAGGAACTACGAGACTTATTAGAGAGAGTCAGAAATTGCTTCCACCAAAACCTGAGATTTTAACTTTAATGTTAGGAACAATTAGCCCATTAGGTTTGATTAGGTCAGCAGGAATTTCCATAATGGCCTCTTTGATATGCAAAAGGGACTTAAGGTAAGGCTTCAATACTATAAGGTATAGTGGACGTCAGAAATGGCTTTGAAAACTAGTAAAGAAGCGGTGATAGCTTTATCCAGAATAAGGCTTTTTAGTCAATCAAATTCTAGGCTTTATGAAAAATCTTTAGGAAATATCAATTAAGGGTTATCCCTGATTAAGTCTTATTCCTACAAATTTCTGTTTCTGATTGGCTATGGTTAAGTCACTTATGAAAGCATAATTTAAAGCAGCCTTGGCTTCATCCCAGGTGCAACAGATCATTAAATGGGGCACCATTATATTTAAACCAGGCGATTAAGGCGTTTGGTCAAATGTCAGATCTTTAGGTAATTGGTCACTTACTCCATTGCACTTTAATAGCAGTATAAGAAGGAGAAGATGCTCCCTTCCCACAGGACATATTTGTCCTTGAAGGAAGGTTTACCATGGTACTAGGAGTGTAAATGACTTAATGACATGCATTGGCATCAGAGGCGGCCCTTCCAATGAATAGAAAACATTACCCAAAAATAATTTTGCTCTTGGGGTCCTGAAGTGCCATTTTGGCAACCAAGAGCTAGGTCAGCTGTTTTAATTCAGTTTAATCTGGTCATATCATCCCAAGGCTGGAGTTGATAGTGCTTGGTGGCAATCATTTGCTGTTATGACCCTCATATTAAAGATAGTAAGGTAATAAAAAACATTTATTATTGTCGCAATTATGATATGACTGGACAATAAGCCTTAATTTTATATGGTGGAACAGATGGAATCCACTGAGTTGTTATGAGTATGATTAATTCGAGCGCTTAAAATGAGGTGATATTGGGTTGTTGGGAATTTGGCTAACTTTTAGTGATAATGAATTAATGAATGAAGAATTTGTGGAACCAATGAGATATGGCGAAGTGAATTAATAAGCCATGAATCCGGTACCATCTGAAGTCATTATGATACAAGTGGTATGAGATGATTAAAGGAGGTTAGGTTGTTAATACTTTAGAGTGTGCGGAACAGAGAAGAACAGCTACCATTAATATATTAAATAAAATTGTATAGTGGGAGCAAGTGCTCCACATTTATTAATATGTCATTTCTGTTGATTCAAGGGCAACAATCCTTATATCATTGGTCCTATTGCTCAAGGGGTCGAACCCTGTGCAAACATTTAAGGCGTATCTCATTGATAACGCCAATTTTGTAACAGTGGTGCTAACTACAGAGGGCCCATTGATAAATCAAATAAACTGATATATGTTCTTCCGCCACTAGTCATGTCGTATCAGGATTGCTTTGTTATTAAATCATCTCAAAACTCTACAACTGTTGAATATGCAGAACTCAAGCTTGCCTTGGACGCTGTGCTTACATGGAAGAAGGAGTTTCTGCATGTTTGTTGTATTAATCAGCTGCCTCCATTTGATCGCGATGGGAACATCCATTTATTATTTAAAAAGTTTGAGTTTGCAAAAGAGGGTGCTTCAGATTGGCGTAAAGCCAAATTAATAATGTCCACCCTGGATGTTGGAAGCGCCGACCAGGTTACTTGCTATCTTCCCAACAGTTCCTTTACCTATCAAAAAGTGAAGGATATTGTGCTATGGTTTTTCTAGAGGAGCTTCAAAAATGGCGCAACAAAAGGCTGAGCTTCTAACCATTGGGTTTGCAACATAATGAGACCCTCACTGCATTTGCTGATCGATTCTCAGCAGAAGCCCATGTGTTTATTGTGGCAGGAGTTTTTTTCTGAATGTGTCATAAGCATAGCGGTGACCTTTGCTGTGAAACTATATAGTGAGCTTTATAATGCCTTGGCTCCATATTTAGAGGTTGACATACCTTTGCTTAAAATTATTCAAATTCTACGCCATTTATCCGCTAACTTCCCTCTACCCAGTATAGAGCAGAAACTGATCACCTCCGCTGCTAGCCATGTTTATTCGAAGCAATAATCCCTTCCTGTTCAGCGCTCAGTTGGTATTCTCTGGTCTTATTATCATCACAAGCCTGCTTTCAACCTAGTTGCCACAGCAGTTCTCTTACTGGAATGGGCCTGGTAATTCTGTTCAATACTAATCCACATTTTGGGTGGCCATTTTACAACAATCCAGGATGCAGGTCTTATGAGGTTAATTGTTTTTCATGCGCTTGCTCTGGGCACCTAGCTAGGAGTTGTCATAATTGTCAGGTTCAGTACCTACCGAGGGAGCAGTATAATCAGGGAAAAGTCAGAGCGGAGTAGAGATGGGACTCTCTACCTCCGTTATTCTGACTCAAAAACTCCCGCCTGAACCTATTCCTGCACAGCTAGTTGAAGTTTCCTGTATGATGATGCATTTCTATATCAGCAGCCAGTTGGAGGGGTAAATGTGCTGACACGAATGCAATTCATGGAATTGAGGAAGCAGGTTCCCAGGAGCACCCAAAAATGTATGCTTGCCAATTGTTCAATTACCCTTCCTACAGATGAACTGGATCTATTAGCTGATGCGCTCCACTTAAAAGGGGTAAACGAGGCCCTCCCTGTGGACGCTATTGTAAAAAATACCCTAAAGTGGGGAATGGTATTATGAGCTTCCTTGGAAAAAGAGCAGTTAAGAATCCATGTTTTAAAACACTCAGAGGCACTTACTCTGAGTGTACTTACTGTGACACTGTTGTAGCAAAAACAGAAGTTCGCGCAATAATTTATATGGGTGCTCCAATCAATATAGTGTCTTCGAAGTTGGTGTCAAAGTTGGCATTAAAGCCTGATGTAGAGCATCATATGGTGTATTGGACCGCAGGCACAGAAAGAACAGTCTCTGAAGGAGCATACAGTGCACTTCCTTTGCAGTTTGGGTCAATTGTCATTCTAGCCCCAGCTATAGTGTTACCAAACAATATCTATGACCTGTTAATTGGAACCAATTTCATGCGTCACTTTGGGGCTGTTGTTGATATGACATCTGAGAAATTTGCGGTTCTGTGGCAGCGGATCCCAATCTACTTCAATTCCAGCAGAATGCTAAAGGAACCTGTACACATGAGTCACATGATCCTTGCATATGGTGATGGGGTGGTTTTGGTTTGCTTTTATTGACTAAAAAATGAGACCTGGGCCCTTCCTCACCAAATTTATGGATATCAAAAGGCTCCTGCATAGAGCCGCTGGCCCTATATTTCTTCCCTCTGGACACCAAGCAATATTAAGCACTGAGTTAGAGGTGGAAGTGCCTGATGGGCTATATGGGGAGGCCATTGGGCCCTATCAGCAATTACAGCTCAAGCCCCCTGTGGCCCCTGGAATTATACTCCTGGGGTATGGGGAGATCAAGGTTTTGATAGCGAATCTTCAGGATAGACCAATGCAAATCTGCTGACACCAGATAGTTGCATTCCTACATTTCATTCCATTTGAGGAGGTCCTCAGAATTATGAGTTTGGTTCACTGGATGAATTTGGGTCTGCCCGACAAAACATAGTCTGGCGTAATGGCAGTTGTACCATGTGAAAACTTAATGGGTTAACAGAAGATCAGAAAGATCAAGTGGAAGCTTTATTTAAAAAATACAAAGAGAGCTTTGATGTTGATGATCATAATTTAGGGTGCGCCCAAGGAGTGATTTATCTGGTGGACACTGGGGATTATCCCCCCATCAGATCTCAGCCAATCCACCGATATAGAGCAGCAGAAGTTTGTTCTTACAGCAGAAATCGATAAACAATTGGAGCAAGGAATGCTTGAAACATCGAAGAGTCCATGGGCTTCCCCTGTCCTAATTTGTCAAAAAGAAGGATGGTACTAATTGGGTAGTTATAGACTACTGCAAGCTCAACAGCATTACAAGAAAGGACTCATACCCTTTGCCACGAATTGATGATGCATTGGACCCGTTGGGGGGAGCTCGCTATTTCTCTGCCATAGATTTGATATCTGACTATTGGCAGATCAAGTTACCTGCAGCAAAACAAGAAAAATGCGCCATTATCACATCAAAAGGGCTCTTTCAACCGACATGTATGCCACAAGGGCTGTGTAATGCCCCAGCTACTTTCCAACAGGCGATGGACACTATCCTTGGCAACTTGAAGCTGTCCTGCGTTCTTATATACCTTGATAATAGTAACGTTTTCTCCCGCACATTTTATGAGCACCTTAACCATTTGGAAGAGGTAATTCCCGGTTGGCTGAGGCCAACATCAAAATAAAACCTCAAGAATGCCATTTTTAAGGATCAGCTAGAATACCTCGGTTATGTAGTTGATGCAACAGGGCTGAGGCCCCAACCAGCTAAGATTGAGGCCATTCAAAGATGACCATACCAAGCATTAAGCGAGATATACAAGTATTTTTAGGGATGGTTGGCTACTATTTCTGATTCATACCAAACTTTCAGTTGTATTAGAGGTCCGCTGTTTGAGTTACTAAAAAGGACGCCACATTTGTATGGATGGAACCCTGTCAATGCTCTTTTAGTACTCTTTGAACAGCATTGATTAATGTGCCAGTGCTACACTACCCAAATTAAAAAGATAAATTTATTGTACAGATGGATGCATCTCTTTCCGCTGTGAGGGCAGTTTTGTCCCAAAAAAATGATGAAGGGGAGGAGCACCTAGTGGCGTACTGCAGCCGAAGCCTGAATAGCCATGAACGAAACCATACTGTGATTGAGCAGGAGTGCTTAGCAGTGATTTATGCATACAGGAAATTCAGAGTATATTTGCATGGTTATTTTTAAATTCATAACTGATCATGCCTCATTATGCTAGTTGCAGAACCTTAAGGATCCGGAGGGTTGTCTAGCCAAATGGGCCCTTAAACTACAGGCTTACAACTTTGAGATCGTTCACCAACCCAGAGCGAAACACCAGAACGCTGATTGGTTGTTAAGGCTACCAACTATATTAGTTATGGCGGATCTGAGTGATATTATGTATGACAAAATGCTCAGTGGAAAGTACGATGATGAGCTGCCAAAAGTCATCAAGGCGTTGAATGAAATGCAAGCCAATACTTTCCAATTGGAATGGTGATTTGTAAAAGCGGATTGGCAACTCCACAGTAAACTTCCCACGACCCTCAACATGGCCTAACATTAACATGAGCGCAAATAAGTCAGGTGGGCATGGTGGTATGTGCAAGACATTGGAATTATTGCAGCCTTGGTATTACTGGGAAAGCATGAACTTTGATGTGCTTGATACTATCTCCTCCTGTCACCAGTGCCAAGTGGAAAAGCTGTTCAACCGGAAGACCTCATATCAGTTAGTGAAGCCACACTTTGCTTGGCATACAGTTTTCCTTGATGTTGTTGGTCCTCTGCCAACAGGAGCTAACCGGTCTAAGTATATCCTGGTGGCCATTGACCACTTGACCAGGTGGGTTGAGGCGCAGCCCATTTGGGACCTGGTGGCAGTTACTGTGGCTAAGTTTGTAATTGAGTGCATCATTCAGCATCATGGCTGTCCGCAGTTTATCCTTACTGACAACAGTACTAATTTTACCTCTAACATAATTCCCGAGCTCAATGAATTGATGGCCATCCCTGGGGTTCTAAGAACCCTGTATAACCCTGAGTCCATTGGAATGGTTGAACTGGTCAATGGGACCCTGGTGAACATACTACGGAAGTTGGTTATGGATAGGCCCTCTTATTGGAGTACCCTCCTTTCTACCGCGGTGTTTGCCTACAACATTAGCTACCATTCTTCTTGTGGAAAAGCCCATTCCAATTGCTTTATGGAAGGCACCCCACTTTGCCTGCGCTCCCATATGCTTGTGTTGAGGAAGCTGGCGGTATGGATTTGCAACACTATTTAGCCACCCTAACAAATATGCTGATTAAATTAAAAACTGAAGCATACTCATTCAGCTTAGCCAAGAAAATCAAAAACCAGACTGCTGATCAGGTATGGCAAAGTGGCCTAGCACAATTCAAAGATGGAGACATGGTTCTATTCCACGATTAACATGGGTTCAAGAAGAAACACAAGTTGGCCAGTATCTGGATTGGTCCATTCAAAGTTATTAAGACTGGTATGGATGTATATACTATCAAGGACCCCGCTAGCAGTTGGATCATCAACTGATTGCATGCAAAGTTTCTCCGGGCATATAAGCAATAGGAGCCTTATTTTCCAGTCAAGGAGGGGGTAATGTTGTAATACCAATATTCTTGGACGATAAGCCCTAAGTTGATATGGTGGAACATATGAAATCCAACAAGTGTTATGAGTATGATTAATTCGAGCACCTCAAAATGAGGCGATATTGGGTTGTTGGGAAATTGGCCGAATTGGGTGATCATGAATTAACAAATGAAGAATTGGCAGAACCAATGAGATATGGTGAAGTGAATTACTAAGCCATGAAAGTGGTACCATCAAAGTCGCTACAATACAAGTGGGATGAGATGATTGAGGAGGTTAGGTTTTTAATAGTTTAAAGTGTGCAGAACAGAGAAGAGACGCTACAGTTATTATATCAAATAAAATTTTATAATGGGAGCAAGTGCACCACATTCATTAAAAAATTTTTGTTGGTTTAAGGGCAACAATCCTCATATTGTTGGTCCTATTGCTCAGTGGGTCGAACCCTGTGCAAACATTTAAGGCGTATCTCATTGATAACGCCAATTTTGTAACAATTATACTAATGATTTCTTTTTGAACTCAATTGTACCTTACAGGTAGCACCAATTTTGTCAGGAAGTATGGGAGTATATTCCACTCGCCCAAATAAAGTCAGGCACACAATTTCCCAGGTGCAAAGATATCATTAAGTGATTTTACACTCCTAAAAAAGTCTACAATTAAGGGAAAACAATCCTTAATTGGTATACCCAGGTATTCTTTTGCATGGTCAACTAGTGGTACCTAAAATAAATTGTTAAATTAAAATTTAACTTTTATTTCCCCTCAAAATGAGTTATATAGGAGATTAGGGAATTATTAATTGGGGAAAATCATATGAAAATTCAATTCTGAGATCTACACTAGATAGCAATTAGGGATTTAGTGACATTTTGGTCACTTCTTTTAAAAAGAATTTGATCTCTTCATAGATCAGGTCTGGCCCTGACATCATGAGGTTTTTGTCAAAAACATTTATCATATATATTGGGTATGAACCATGATATTTGGAGGACTTGAATTTAGTCATGTATAATCCCTGATAAATTTTTTGACTAGATCTTTAGATTTGGATTGAATTCCGTCATCAAATATAATCAAAACTTTAATTAAGGTCAGTATCCCAACATGGACATAGTCATGCAAAGAGTTGATCTTGTCATAACTTTTGGTGGAGCAAATCGCTCCATCAAAGGCAGGATTAAGGGTGTCTTGGCACGTTGATTGACGTTGAAAGTAGAACTAAATTAATACATGACAATCATGTCTCAACTAGATGTCAGAAAGTCGTCTAATGTGGCCATTTATTTCATTGATAATGTGATAATGGATTAGACATAGGTATTCTGAGCCTTGCAATCAGCTTCTTTAGAACTAGTAAGATGCTTTAGATTAGAATGGAAAAACTCTCCAGCTGATTCATTCTACTAGCAGTAATGTCTTTTTTTGGAAACAAGTTCCCCTTTGGTGAGCACCAGATGTTGGACCGATTGCTTAGGCGTCAAAGCACAACTTCACTTGTTAGTAATTGAGAAACTAACAAGATACTATATCAAGACAGTGACCTTGAAAAACTCGCACAGTAAAACCCTTACTATCAAAAACAGATTTTAGAATAAAAAGCATACCATGCCAGTGTTTATTAAAATTGGTCAAGGGCCTTATGGTAAATAGTTTTGTCATAATAGGGTTTAGGAAGATACAGTGAGAACAAGATTCGCTTCTAAAAAAGCCTTTTTTCAGGATATGTTACTCTTGAACCCACAGTTCTTTCTGATGTGAAAATGACAGCTGGTCAGAACTTAAATATTAGGATAGTTTCATAGTATTCATGATTTTAGGAGACTAGTGACTAGACCTTAGTGCATTTAATCACAAAATAGCAATTTATAAATACTAATAAGGTAGTAATAATTAGCTGAGGATTAAAGACAATGATTAGCATTCAAAAGTATGTCAATGTTTTTGTCAGTATGTGAGGGATCTAATCCTAATTGTCCCTATGCTGCTTCCTGACTTCAAAGTGCCTAGTTAGTTAGTAAGTTCTAAAGGAAGAAGATCCTACAATACTACTAGTAAGGTATTTGAAAAATTATATCATTTTTGATTAAGCCTCATAGTATTTATAGTACATCAAGGCTAAAAGTGGGATGGGAGAGAGTTTCAGATTATGTACAAGACAGATAAGCTAAGTAAAAATAAGTAAAAGGTAGATGAGATACTAAGCTATAGGTAGCAATAAAGTACCTAGCTTAGTAAACCTCTCAGCTTAGTTTGCTGATAGAGTATTAGTATTTGTAAAATGAGATAAAAACAATAAATGGTTTGATTATCCTTGGCTTGAGTCGCTGGTATTTTCAGAAAATAAAAAAACTATTATATGTATCCATGTCAGAATTATACGATTAATTGTATAAATTACCATTAGTTATCAGGGATGATCCCTAGCACAAAGAGTTAGCTAATTTAAGTTAATGAGTAGCATTACTTGGCATTCCTAAATAACTAAATATTAAAGAGTAGAACCCCTAGTTTGAGGCTTCACCTATAAGAGGGCAAACCCTGACAGCGTTGTTAAGATTTTGTATACTATATCAAATTGAAGCAATAAAGAATGACAGTATGTAGTAAGAAATTATCTTATTGAATGTGCAATCTGATTGTACATGGCTATGGATTAAAGTAAACTGACAAAAATAATAAATCAGTGTTTAGCGCTGGTGATGTGGAAAGGTATCAATTGTAACTCGTGATACTACTTACAATAGCAAAATGGTGTCCAATACACCAAAAATCACATTTATTTTGGTAATGTGACATGCTTAAATTAATGTAAGTCAGTATGTCAAGAATGAAATTAGGTTAAAGTCAAGATCTTTCAACACTGCAGTCTGATCAGTATTTAAATATTAATAAATTTTAATCATTTCTTTGTTCTTATGGTTGGTCAGAACAAATCACAGTAAACAGATATGTTAAAGTATGTAAATAAGATTATTAAGCATCATCCACATAGATCAGATTGACATCCAGTGTGTCAGCGTGATCTAAATAAGATTTTATGTTGTTACATAGTAGCAGGCTGTTACTGTAAAGCCAATAGGGCTTGGCCATGTAGACCCCATTTAATCTGTGGCATTGCCAGAGGTGACACAGAGCTCTTGTTGTTCCAATTGCGGGATGTGGGATTCACTTCAAATTTTTTTGTAGATACATCTTCACTTTATAAAGCAACAGAGTGGTAAAAGCTACCTTTTTATCAGTAATTACCATATAGGAAACCAGCAGAAAAGCGTAATGGTTTATGGTTGCCCTTCATTTGTAATTCAAGAAAAGTTTATTTTATATTTGAAACACACAAGAGTTGTAGGAGTATAATATCCCTTTACTATTCCACTTTGTCAAGTTTGTGAGTCCATGTCAATATCTAAACACACAATTATACCTTGAGCTCAGCAACAATAGCAGGGAATTTGACTTGAATAGTGTTTAACTGTTTGCATGTGTGAAGGCTATATAATTAATTTAAAATTTATTGAATCAAGGCTTATAGGGTAGGGTCTTATTATACATAGAAGAGATGGTCCTATTGACTGCATTGAAAAGCTATAGTTGAATTTAGTTTTGCGACCTAAAATTGAAGGAACTTTGTCAGAGATAATTAAACATTTAAGCAGTACGTTCTTTGTAGAACATCAATATTACCTGAAATATCTCCTTGTATGGATCACATGTGTAGTGAAGGAAATATTGGCGTCAAAGTTGTTTAACACCTTTTTTCCATATAAAAAATGAGTCTTATGGTGAAGATAATTGGAAATACCTGAGACGGTCTCATCCATTTTATAGAGAAATTTAAACCAACAATTTCTTCTTTTTATTCATTCTTCTCTGTCAAACTCCTGTACAATAAATTTTTTATCAATGCAGTATATCATACTAACTTCTCTTAGTTTAAGCATCACAAGATCCTAAATTCAAAGTCAAAGGAATTCAATGTAGTAACCAGCTTAGCTGTTTTGGGGCCAACCTAAATGTAAACTTCAAAAAAGCAATAAAGTTTTGTACATTCACATCTCTAAAAACTTAAGTAAGTTGATTTTATTAACAAATAGTTGGCATCCATGTATGCGGGGCTGCAAAGGCCGCAATGATCCAATCAAAACTCTGGGTTGTATGAGCGTAAAACAGAAGAAAAACTACTTATTTTTGCCAGAGAGGTCTGAGCTGAGTTCACCTTCCTGGATCAAGAAAAGGTCACAGAGATAACAGTACCTAGATGAAAAGGTGGCGGCAAAAGTATATTGATAGCTGAGAGCACAGGAATAGCGGTGGCTCATAAATACAAATAATCAGGACAGTATTATAAATCATATTGAAGTAGTGCCTAACCAGCGCCTCATTGCTATCAACATCAGATGATAAAAATAGTATCATATTAAGTATTAAATTGTGTATTTGAAAATTAATCAGAGTTATAACTTCAATTCATTTTAACGCAGTCAATTACTAAACTAGCAACAGCATATGTTAAACAGATGAAAAAAATGATATTTCTCCGCCATGAACTTTTGTTTGACCTATACAACTCCCAAATTGTAAGCTAAGAGGTGGAACTTTATTTTTTATTTGCTGCCCTTGTGAGGAAACTAAGAAATGAAAGGAGCCAATCTCCATGTCCCAGTAATTGGTGAACTAAATAACTTTATTTAAGGCTTGATCGATTCTGTTGATGAGGCGTTGGTATTCATAGTTATTTTTTACATTTAAGACTCATAAAGCTTGATTTAAAAACATATGATAGCTATCCAAAGAGACCATTTATCTTGTTGCAAAGTTGAAAAAGGGGTTAAATAAAGTTTCTTGGGTCTCAGGTTGTCTGCTTCAGCATCCATGGGTCATGATAAATTGATAGATAAGGTATTAACAACTTGACTATTTGACTTAATGTTATTTCAGGTTAAAAACAATCTTTCCTGTAGTGAGCACCAAAATGTTGGAATTGCAACTGCGGTGTCATATTTCAGGTACACAGGTTGATTTTTGCTAAAACTAAAATTAATCTATATAATAACAATTTTTGTAAAAAAAGCAAATGAAGTTTTTATTAAAAATTAGGTTTTTATTAAGCTAAGAAACCATACCATAGTATCAAATACTGACAGTGGCTTGGAGGCTTGCAGTTTGGTAGTCTTTTATGTAGTAGTTTTCTGGTGCTACTATTATATTAAGACTTCTCCAAAATAACAATCCCTTATTGATATGATACACTAACTCACAAGTTTAATTTAATGCAAATTATTGACGCTGAGCAGCACTTAAGAATTTTCAGCTAGTTACATATAACTTATACGGTCAGGGGGATGAGTGCCTAGGCATTAAAGCATTTACAACAATCACACTTCATCAGATACCAATGATATAGGAGTAATTGGCTAAGGATAATAAAACACTTGATGACGCATTTGAGCAGCGATTAGGTGAGGTAGTAATAATGATAAAAGAGCAATTCAATTGTTGCAGTTACTGGGGTGATGAGATAACTTATTGTTTATGGAGTTGGCGTTTAGAGCAGCCAGGGTGGCAAGTGATCAACCCTTTTTCCTGCTACCTACGATTGGTTTTTTTCCTCATAAACCTAAATTGACGTTTACAGTGGCAATGTGGCATGCCAGAACTAGTGTAAACAAGTGTGGCGGATCAACATTGGCATAAATGCTAGCTTTATTAAAGATTCAGTCTAATAATTAATTTAATTAAATCAAGTCAATTATTTTTATTGTTCATATGATTGGTCATCCCAAATCACAACAATCTTTCTAAGAGCATTGTTAATGATGCTAGAACTTTGCTCTTTTGAATAACAAAATAAGCTGCACTCTCTGCCACACAAGAATAATAACCTTGAAATTTTTTTATGGAAATATAATATTTCTCCAAATCTTTTTTCAAGGGCGGGTAGACCTATTCTAAATACCATAAGATAAATTTCTTTATTTAATTCTCATAAGTTTGGTGTAGATATATTTTATGATGAAATAAATCCGCTGGGAGTATGACCATTGAAAAATCTAGTGACATGTTGGTACCATACTGGGAAACTGGAAACTCTAAATACTTAATTTTATATTTACTTTATAAACTAAAATAATTTAAATCTCATCTAACGTTACAAAAATGAACTTCCAATGGGCCACAAAGGAGTTTAACTAAAGCTAAATGTAGAACCATTATATGGAGATGACCCCTGAGATATCTCCCCAATCCATGCACTACAAACAAAAGGATTGGCATAAACTAAAGATTTGTTGATAAAATACAGACGAAATATAAAATACACTGGTTATGTGTCAAAGTTTATGATGCAGCAATAAATTTCTAAACTTATTTTCCAATTTCATGCTGATCTGTAGTTTTCCAGTTTAACTACTGTTAATATGAAGTTTTGGCCTACAGCAGATGTTCTGGTTCCTCTTTTGAGATTAGGCGGAGTTACAAAAGCCTATTGTATGGAGATAATATACCAGAAGGAGATAAGAATTAAGATATAAGCTCCTTATTGATAACAATTAAAGGCTGGGCTCTCCTTCCATATACTTGCACAATGGCTCTCGGACCTTCCCTTCCTGATCACAAGTTGTTGGGATTTTTCCCCATATTCCCAGCCTGCTAGATTACCTGGTGTCGCTAGGGGAAAATTCCCTAAGGCATTGTGAATTGGAAATTAGTTGGCCCAAGTTTTGGAGGAACAACGTTTGGGGGATTTTGGGATTTTCACCTGGTCGTATCCATTGGGGATCAATCTGGATGAATACCTAAGATCTCATCAGGTGGAGTGGCTGACGAAATAATAGCATCTGATAGTGATTAACTATCAGGTGTACCAATTGGGACTGGTTGGGTTTCATCACCAACTTATTGGGAATGAATAGTGATTTTCAAGGCGAGTGACGCCACCTGAAACTAGCGAATTGATCTGTTGGTGAAGTGACCTGCTATAATGGGTAATAAGTCCAATTACCAAAGCAGGTCACTAGCCAATTATGGTTGGTTCTCTTGGATTAAGAGGAAAAAATAGGGACACGTTTTCTGACTCTTTCCATTTGAGGTCTCAAGGATGTCCAATGACAGAATCCTAGCCAGGATGGGGAATACCATCGCTGACAAGATGAAGAAGGGTGATCCAATGGCAACAGCTGCCATTTCATTGAAGAGGTGTCAACCAAGGGTTAGACAGCTGAATCCCCTACAATATATTACCTAGGATTTACTATAATAAAAACATTATCATTACAAATATTATTATTACCAACGTTAGTGTTATCAACGTTATTATCTACAGTAATATTGTCAATACAGTGTATAGTTGGACTATCAGCTTCTATTGTGTCGTTCCATCTTAAGGATATTTTTGCAGAAGGCAATAATTAGAAAGACTCTCAGAGAGAAGAGAGAAAATCTGAGCGGAGATCTAGAGATGAAGGAACCACAATCAGGGATACCTGCTGACTGTGTGGTGGTCCAAGAGAGATTGTCACTGGGGTATCTTAACAAAAATTGGATGTACAAGAATATAGGGAACAAATACCTACAATTATGACTTACAAAGTATTTAATTAGAAGTACTGGCCAAAGCGTTGGACCTTATAATTAATCAATCTCAATTATGGATAATAGTCTCCATAATATTATTGATTAATATATTCTATACAAATGTGATGAGTGCATGAGGGAATCGAACCTGTGCAGTAAAAAGGTTACTGGGTTAATGGCTAATAATCAACCACTTAAGTAAATTTTTACAAGTTAGTGCTCACTACAGGGGTAGTTGAGTAAAGAATCTATTATAATGTCATATAAAGAAGAAATGTGCAAGCTGTGGACCAAGATCGCCACTGTGAATCAGAATGCCTTAAACTCATCAGACCATCAGGAGTTCGCAGCCTTGGAAGAACAAGTCGCCAAGGTGGAGGAAGGAGTAGAAAATGTAGCCAACTTTGGGAACTAGTTACTTGGAAAAGTAAGCTGATTGAAGAAGAAAAAAGGAGACCTCGTTTGAGAGGTCCTATTCCTGAAAACAGAGCAAGAAGTGGATCGCGTTTGTTTAAGAAAGTTTGGTGCAGATATCAAGAAATAGATAAAAGAAAGTGTAGGGCTTGAAAACTCACAGATGTGCTTGTGAGACAGATATGGCCAGCGATGCCAAAGTGAGAAGTCCTCACACGATACTTGGGAAGTCAAATACCCCAAGAAATATGCTGCCTGCATTTAATGCCATTCTAAGATGAGGCCTGAAGTCACTCCACAAGTTAGCCAAGTAGCCAAAATGAGAGAATCGGCTTGAAATGACTCGGAGGAATATAGAACAACACCAAAATTGCCAACATTCCTTTGTGATAACACCCCAGCGTTTTTCTGACTGTTTAACATGACTATGAATGGATATGGGGATTGTCAAAAGGTGTTGATGGTCATGAACTGCCTGGACACCAACTGTCAGAACCTAGTGTTACCCCACTTGGAGGGGGACAGCTGATCATATGCTGAGGCAAAGGTGGCCATAATGAAGGAGTTAGGGAGTCCAACCCGCATGTCAAAATGCAAGCAAGAATTTATGGGAATTCAATTCCATAAAGATGAGTCTCTTGCTAGCTTCGCGGATCAATTTTACCAGGAGTCGCAGATCCTGGCCAGAGAAAAAGTGTTTGATGACTTTGATGCTAGAATTTCTTTGCAAGTGGCCCTTCGGCCCTATTGCAATTTGCATCAAATGATGTCTTCTGTATTCGTGATGAAGATAACTACCTTGCAAATGGTAGACAAACTGAAGATTTTGGGAGCGACGTTCAATGCCCTGAATAGAAGCTTCAAGTCTAATCTGGTCTGAAAACCAAATCCCTTGAAGAGAAACAAAGGAGAAAAAGAGGCTACCAACCAAACTGTACTGGGAAATAATCCCAAAGAATTCAGATGGTTAAGCAAGAAAAAGAAGGTCTGCTATCATTGTGGTGGGAAAGGACATTTTGCTGTTCACTGCAAAAAGCTGAAGGATCAGAATAACGTGGTCCAGGCCAAGGAGACAGCAGTCACCTAAGATTCAGGAAAAGGGCCCTCTGCCTAGACAAGGAACAGTTTAGTGCGGCAGAGAAACCTGCTCCTCCTGATATCATGAATGAAGAAATCAACATTAGCAATATGTTTATAGATGACAAACAGGATCAGCTATACCAAGTGGTCAACATGGATGTGAATGCTGTGACAAGAGCAGGGGTGAAGAAGACTGACCCCGAGATAATTCAGGAAGTTGCTCAGCTGTATGCCTGACAACTGGCGGAGAAGATTTGAACCACCAAAAATTCTGATGAGTTATCAGATGTCTGTTTAGATGAGGCAAACCTGTCGATCCCCCTCAACGCAATAAAGGAATCATTTCCTGAATTATTGGCACAGATTATTCACACCCTAGATCTGGCTAATAATGCCGCCATTCACTTAGTAAATACTATATTACAATACTCTGAGTGTACACATATCTATATTCAATTGAATTGAGTAAGGGTGAGGGAGATTGTCAACAGCGGAGCACCCAACAAAATGTGTGTTGACCAAGGTGGTTAAAGAGGATGAAGATCTTGCTGGACTTGGAACACAAGAAGGAGTATGGAACAGCTGGGCTGAACACCACCGTTTCCTGTGGAGTGTATAGTGCACTGCCGCTACAATTCAGGTTGTTGGTGGTATCTGCGCCAGCAATAGTTTTGGTGAACCAAAACTACAATATCATGATCAGAATTGAATTCCTACAGAAGTACGGTGTTAAATGAAACTTCAAGGATAAAAGGTTGAACATCCTGGGTCAGACGTTAACTTTAGTATAACAGAAGGATGGTGAAGCTCTGTTGAATCGGATAAAAAACTTCATTAATATGATATAAAATGGCGGCATGGTACCAATTCAATACCAATTAGTTGGTAGGAAGCGATGCAAGATGCCAGCGGAAATCCTAGAAAACCAGGGAATTCCATTAAGGATCAAGAAGGAGAGAGCCACACCAGCCAGATCGCAGATAATTTTTGACACAGGGTTGACTTTGGAGATTTCTGAAATGTTGTATGGAGAAGTTGGAAGCCCCTGGAAGAAGTCCAGAGTGGAGCCATGGGTGGTTCTCAGGATAATAATGCCAGGCCATGGAGAAATACGAGTTCTCCTGGAAAATTTGAGTGAAAAACCTTTGAAGATCAAGAGGAATCAGATCATCGCATTTATTCATCTGATCCTGATGGCCAAATTAAGATGATTCCACAATTTTATGTCACTTGATGAGATGGGTTTACCAGACGGGGTAGCCAAAAGCATCAATATATTGGTTGTTTGGGAGCAGCTCGCTGATCTGCCAAAAGGCCAGAAGTAGGAGGTGCTCAAACTATATGAGAAATATTAGGAAGGGTTGCTCAGGATAACCATGATTTGGGCTGCACATGAGACAATTCATAAAGTCAACATCAGGGAAAATATACAGATAAGGATGAGAACAATCTGAATATTGAAAGCCGCCAAAGCAGTAGTGGAGGATGAGATCAGCAAATTAGCGAAGCATGGGCTTCTAGTTCCATAATCAAGTCCCTGGGCGAGTCTGATTCTGATTGTGAAAAAGAAGGATGGATTGAACCGGGTGGTGATTGACTACTGGAGGCTGAACAAAATTATGAAGAAGGATTCATATCCCCTACCAAGGATTGACAATGCTCTGGATGGATTAGGAGAAGCGAAGTAATTCTCCGCGATGGATCTAATCTCAGGATAATGGCAGATCGACTTGCCAGAAGAAGACCAAGAAAAATTCGTGATTATTACTGTGCAGGGGTTATACCAGCTGATGAGGATGCCCCAGGGTCTCTGCAATGCACCCGCGACGTTCCAGAGGGCCATGGACGTGATATTAAGTGACTTGAAGTTGTCGTGCATCCTGGTATATCTGGATGATATCAAAGTGTTCAGTAGAACGTTTACTGATCACCTGCACCACTTGGAAGAAGATTTTAAGAGACTTTCCGCGGCAGACCTGAAGGTAAAGCCAAGGAGTTGCACTTCTTTAAGAAAGAGTTAAAATACCTGAGATTTGTGACCAACTCAAGTGGATTGCAGCCGCAAACCCAGAGGATAGCAGCTATAGAGCGTGTGGCTGTACTGAAGAGTGTCCAAGACTTCCAAGTATTCCTTGGGATGGTCAGATACTACAGAAGATTCATTCAGGACTTTGCCCGAATATCCAAGCCTTTATTTCATTTATTAATGGATCCAAAAAAAGGATTCATATGGAATGAAGAGGCTCAGGACTCCTTCAATGAGTTACGCCAGTATTTGATTGAATCGCTGATTCTGAAATATCCAAATTTTGATCAGGTGTTTATCATTCAAATTGATGCTTCATTGATGGCAATCGGCGCCATACTGAGCCAAGTAGACAAACTTGGGGACGAGCATACAGTGGAATATGTGGGCCGGACACTCTCAGCTGCTGAGGAACTACACCATGACTGAGTGGGAATTCCTTGCAATCATATACGCATGCAAGCAGTTTTGGGTGTATGTCCACATGATGCACTTTAAAGGTGACAGACCACTCTTCATTGTGTTGGCTGCACAATCTGAGGGAACTGGAAGGATGACTGGCCCAATGGGCACTTAAGCTTCAGGTTTATTGATAATGAGATAGTCCACTGAGCGGGGGCTTCTCATCATAACGCAGATGACTTATTGCAGTTGCCAATGGTCCAGTTAGTATGCCCGCAGGTGGATGAGCTATTCCAGAGAATGGTCAAAGGAAGAATTGGGGATGATTCTTGAGAAATCCAAGGTGCGCTTTGAAAAGCAATGGAAAACACCAAGACTATGGATGGACAAGTATAAAAGATGATCAATGGGAAGCAGCTATTATTCCCAAAACTGTCAGAAAGAGCAGCGATTATATAAGCAGCTCATAAGGTTGTCTGCTTGGAGGCCTGAGGAAAAAAACTGACCATATTCGCCAGTATTATTATTGGTAATCAATCAACTATGATGTCGCGGATCAACTGGCTGTTGCGTGGAGTGCCAGTTGCACAAACCACACAAGAACACAACTGGATAATGACTGGTGCGCCTTGGATTTACTTGGAACATGGTGTCCATTGACGTGAAGGGACTGCTGGCAATGAGCACAGGAGGAGTCAAGTACATCATAGTAGCCATTGACCATCTGATAAGATGGGTCAAAACGAAAGCCCTAACCAGAATTGACGCTACCAATACTGCGATATTCATCCTGGATTAAGTAGTATACTGGCATGGATGTCCGCAAGTCCTATTGAGTGGCAATGGGACCAACATCACGTCTCATGTGATCCTGAGGCTAAACAAGATAATGGGGATCCAAGGAGTCATGTCAGTACCATACTGGCCGGAGACAAATGGACTGGTAGAATGGGTCAATGGGATGCTGGCCATGACGTTAAGGAAGCTAGTCGCAGGGAGAACTTCCACGCGGGGAACATACCTGAGTTTGGTGACATTCGCCTACAAAGTTAGTCATCATATGGCAATGGGAAAGACGCTGTTTGAATTATTATATTAAGAAAAGCCGTGTTGCCGCTAATTTTAGTTTTGGTACTGGAACCTACATCAGGGATGAGTACTAAGCAGTACTTTAACCGACTGATGAGTATCCAGATCGATATGCAATTGCAAGCATTCAATACAATCTTGAAGAAAAGGATATGAGCGAAATTGATGGATGACAAGAACCAACTGGCATAAGAAGGATATTGAATATGGGAAAGAGTCGCCTATTGTAATATGCATGGTTTCAGATGAAGAAACAAATTAGATGCGTTGTGGTCAAGTCCATTCAAAGCAATCACCAAGATGGCGACCAATGCTTTATTCCAACAAGAAACTCTTAGATGGAAGAGTTGTAAATTGAGTCCAAGTTAAGTATCTAAAGCGTTGGATCAAGGAAAAAAGAGTTCCCAAAGGACCAATGAACTATTAAGTTGGTCATGTCAAGATGATTAGGTCAAGTCTGAAAAAAGGACCTCTGAACCAATCTAGATGGTCAAATCCAAAAAATGACCTCTGAACCATGGAGAAACTGGTAGGTTTAAGTACCCAGGACCCAGTTTGGGGGAAAAATGGATCTCTGACCAAAACAAGGTCAAGTCTCATAGGAAAAAGAAGAATAAAGATAAAAAATCATAAAAATATTTGAAAAAAAAGATTTTTTAAATGCATAGATAAAAAAGCCAATATATTTTTAGCTTTTTTTATTGATTGTCCTCAGTACAGGGATGATTCTGCCTATGTCGCCTTTTAGGAGAGGGAGGATGGATCACTGTAAGAATGAATAGCCTGTCAAAATTGATATGTGATTGGATGCTTGTGAGGGCGAGACCAACATGAAACCATGTTTATTAAGTGGTCGCCGAGTTCTGAGAAAAAGTGACTAGGGGAAGGGAAATTAAAATGTCAGAAGATGCCAATCACGAAACCCTGACAGGGAAAACTGGAACCTGGGACTAATATCATCATGAGTAGATTGATCAGTCAGTCACAACAGAATGTCATGGTGACCGCGCTCTGAGAAGGTGGTAGCAAGGAGGAAGAGAAATAATGCTATATGCTAAAGGTCATCCTGAGCAGCGTTGAGTATTAGAGAGTTACTCCACTTGAACCAATAAAGTATTTGACCAGGTGTCCAAAGCAGTGTTCTCATGCCCCAGTCCTTTTCTCGCTGGAAATCTAGGCAAGAGGGGGGATGTGTTGGATTAATGACCATATTCCTAGAAAGCTAGATTATCTGATGTTGCTAGAGGAAAGTTCCCTAAGGCAAAGTGAATTTCAAGTTGGTTGGCCCAAGTTTTGGAGGAACTACATTCAGGGGATTTTGGGATACTCACCTGGTCATATCCGTTGGGGATTGACCTGGATGAATACCTAAGATCTCATCGGGTGAAGTGGCTGATGAAATAGGGCATCTGATAGTGATTAACTATCAGGTGTACCAATTGGGATCAGTCAGGTTTCATCACTAACTGACTGGGAATGAATTGTGAGTTGCAAGGCGAGTGATGCAATCTGCAACTAGCAAATTGATTGGTTGGTGAAGTGACCTGCTATAATGGGTAATAAGTCTCATTACCTAAACAGGTCACTAGCCAGTTAAGGTTGGTTCGCTTGGATCAAGAGCAAAACGTTAGGGACACGTTTTCTGACTCTTTCAGTTTGAGTTCTCAGGGTGTCCAACAACAGAATCCTAGCCAGGATGGGGAAAACCATCACTGCTGAGATGAGGAAGGGTGATTTAACAGCAACAGCTGCCATTTCATTGAAGAGGTGTCAACCCAGGGCTAGACAGCTGAATCTTCTACTATATAATTCCCTAGGATTTACTATAATAAAAACATTATTATTACCAAGATTACTATTACTGACATTAGTGTTATCAAAGTTATTATCTACAGTAATATTGTCAATTCAGTGTATAGCTGGACTATCAGCTTCTATTGTGTCGTTCCATCTTAAGGATATTATTGCAGAAGACATAAATTGGAAGACTCTCAGAGAGAAGAGTAAAGATCTGAGTGGGGATCTAGAGATGAAGGAACCACAATCAGGGATAGCTGCTGACTGTGTGGTGGTCCAAGAGAGATTGTCACCGGGGTATCCTAACAAAGATTGGGTGGATAATAATATAGGGAACAAATCCCTATGAGTGCGACTTATAGAGTATTTAATTGGAAGTACTGGCTGAAGCGTTAGGCCTAGTAATAGTTCAATTTCAACAACGGATAATAGTCTCCATAATATTATTATTTAATACATTCTATACAAACGTGATGAAGTGCACAAGGGAATCGAACCTGTGCAGTAAAAAGGTTACTAGGTTGACATCTGATAATCAACCACTTAAGTAAAATTTTACACAAGTAGTTTCTCAACTTAACACAACTGAAAAGTATTAAATATAACAATATTGTATATAAAACTATTAAGAGTTTTTGACTAAAAGAAAATATTTATCTATCAATTATTAACTAGATTTGTATGGTCCCATGTAATCCATATTTACACTCATGGCACCCTGACTTGCACCTCTACTTAAACAGCATTTCATGTTGCAAGTGATCAGAGGCTTACAATACATTTGGCGTCCTGTTGTAACCCAGCTCAGCCCCATGGTCAGTGTCTCAATGACACAATTACTTCAGGACAGCATTTCCACTGACGCATTCAACAATAATTAGAACATTGCTCCTCTCAAGCAATAATTGCACATACTAAGGCAGGCTGTACTACTAATTAGTATTTAATTTGATTATAAACTCAATTAAAATTATAAACTAATTTCTACATAGACCAATAAAGCCCCTGACCCCAAGTCATTAAGTCAACTGTCACTAGGTCACTTAATTACAAAAGCCCTGAGCCCGAGTTATCAAGTTGAATATTATGAAGTGGAACTGCTCAGCCGCAAATCCCAAGTTTTAAAATGTACTTAGGAAACATTTGGTCCTTAATCGTTAATATTTTCAATATAAAAATATAAGAAGGTAGGCATAAGCTAATATTACTATTTCCTCTATTAATTTACCCAATGATTCAGGTCCAGTCAACCATTTAACATTTTCCTTGCCTTGACTGGAGAAAAAATGGAGGGTGTCCTTTTCCTTGGTCACTAAATCTAGTTTTTTTCGATCTTCAAAATATGAGAGTTAAATCAATAGCCTCTTAGCCCATGATAAATGGGCTTCTTAAAACTCAGCACTTCCATGTGGAATGCTATGGTTAATTCAGGCGTATGCCTCTAATTTCTCAGGCTGTTTCAACTTGTTACGTTTTGGCGGCTTTAGATTGTTCAGCTTCCAGGTCTGCTGCAATTCCATCAATTCTCAGCGAACCCAAATGTAGTCACCTTTGCCTTGTGTTCTATACAACAAACATGCCAATGGATTAAATGATATCCTCCCATGAACGTCTCATTAATTTTTTGCTTATGAGGCCAACTAAACTAGATAAATTTTCATTTAGCACCAAGTCACTTTGGACGGTGATCTCCTTCCTGGCTTCATTTTCTCACTATTTCAAGTCTTCAATTATACTAGCCTTATTTTTTCCCTTTGTGTGGGCAGTATAGCTTTGTCATGAATTGCAATCAATTTGATGATTGAATTTGGGGAAGCACACTTGTACTTCACACTTGTCTTTGAAACTGGGGTTGTCCCATTCAATATTTTTTGAAGCTAATCAGGCTCATCTCTTTACTAACTCTGTAGTTTAACTCTGGTGCACTCCCACAACAGTTCACACCATTATGTATGCCCATTGGGTCTTAAGTGACATTGTTAAAAGATCGTCACATCCTTCTAATCTACAGCACTCTTTGTAATAGCCTGTCAAAAGAGCTACTGGAAAAGGTATACCCTTCTGATGTCTTTACTAGGCGCATGCATTTGCTTCTTTGTGTCAAATATTTCCACCAAGGCCATGCCCAACATGCTAGAGTCTTAGATGAGGCACGTTCACGAATATATTTTTGTATAAATGTTCTTTCTCCCTATGTGCCTTGTCTCAAAAGCCTTCATACTGATTTCATCTTTCTTTTTGCAGCTTTCTCCCCAGAGTCCAACAACTCTCGCCTGTTACAAAATTCCCTTTTAAATGTCGCTTTCTTTGGTTCTATGGCCTTTCCTTAGTCAATTAGGCCAGCACGCCTGGTGCCAAGCCATTTTCGGTTTGGCTCATCTCCGCCATGGCTTAACAGTTAAGACTTATATGAATTTGTGTTTACCCTCTGGCCACTCTTCAGGCTA